>WMHX01000342.1:0-179687 GCA_013420875.1 Thelonectria rubi
ATATATTAAATAAAAATAATTTATTTTTAAAGAAAAATATTATTCTTTTCATAGAAATTCCTATAAAAATCTCTAAAAAAACCCTTATCAAAAAGGTAACCTTTATATTTATAAATAAAAAAATAAAAATAGACTTCTATAAATAGCATTTAAGACTTAATTATTTAAATATAAAGATTTTAAAGAAATATATTTTAGATTTTATAAAAAAAAAATATTCTAAAAATATAATTTATATTTTTTTATTCCCTAAAAAGGATATTATAAAAATTTAAAATTATAATAGCTATTTTTAAGNNNNTAAAATTAATAAAAAATCTAATAAAAGGGATTATAAATTCCTAGAAAAGACTATTTTAGATATTTATAGACCTATAAAACTTATAGCTTTTAAAAACTATAAATATTTTATAACTTTCTTAAATAAAGGAATTAAATACCTAAAAATCTATAAATTAAAATATAAAAAAAATGCTTTAAATAGCTTTAAAGATTATAAAGTTCTTATAAAAAATAATAATAAAGAAATTACTATAAAAGAATTATTTTTAGATAATATTTTAAAATATAGATATTTTATAACTAATTATTATAAAAAGAAAAGAAATTTTATATAATTTTTCTCCTTTTTATATTCAAAAGCTTAATAGGGTAATAAAGAGAATAAATAGAACTATTATAAATAATATAAAAACTATTCTTATAGTAATTAATTTACCTAAATTTCTATAAATAGAGGCTTTAGAAGCTATAAAATATATATATAATAGAATATTTTATTTTTCTTTAGGGTTTTTAAGCTTTATAAAGAAGAAAAATAGTATAATTTTAAATATAGAAGATTTAAAAAATATAAAAATGTTTAGATTTATAATTTATTATAAAAATAAAATCCTTATTTTTAAATTAAATATTAAAGCTTATAAAGGAGTTATTATAGGATTTTTAGATAATTACTATAAAATCTAGAATTATAAAGGGAAGATTATAATAATTTCTAGAGATATTATTATTTTAGAAAATATTTTTCTAAATAAAAGGCTTATAAATCTTATAATAAATAATAATAATAAAAAGGAGAATAATCTTAATAATTTAATTAAAAATAAGGAGTTTTTAATTAAAATTCCTAAAAAGCTTTTTAAATACTATAAGGATTTTAAAGAAATTCCTTTTATTTATATTTTAATGCAAAAAGACTTAAACCTTATAGAACCTTTTATTTATAATTAGGCTATAAATAATAAAAGTAAAGAAAAGTAAATTATTTTTATATAATTAGAAATAAATAAATTATTAAAACAAAAAACTTAAAATATTTTTAAGCTTCTAATGGGAAAAAAGGCTTTAAAAGGCTATTAGATTTATAAAATAAAAGTTAATTCTAATAATAATATATTAAAATATAAATCCTATTAGGTTATATAAGGGTTTAATTACATAGAAAATATTAATTATAATAAAACTTTTATAATTATTTATAGGCTAGAAAATATAAGGATTTTTTTTATATTAATTATTATAAATAACTAGGAAATTCTATAATATAATATAAAAAATGCCTTTATATATTTTTCTTTAGAAGAAGAAATATATACTATTTTATTTATAGGCTTTAAAGATTATATTTTTAAAAGTTTAAATAAGAATATTAATAATTCCTTTTTTAAGGAAGAATTAAAGAATTAGGACCTATATTTAAAGTTAGATAAAGCCTTATATAATTTAAAATAAAGTCCTAAATTATAATATACATTTCTATCTAAAAACCTTAAAAAATAAGGCTTTAATTATATATATTATAATAAAGGAATATTTATAAATAAGGAATTTTAGATTTCTATATTATATTATATAGATAATTTAATAATTATTAGCCTTAATAAAAATAAAATTTTAAAAATAATATATTTATTATCTTTTAATTTAAAACTTTAATATTTAGGGGAAATAAAAGACTTTTTAAAAATATAAATATATATAAATAGAGAAAATAAAAGACTATATATAAATTAAATAAAATATATAAATAATAAACTTTTAAAATATAAAAAAAGTAATTCTTTAATTATTAAAATTCCTTCTATCTCTAGAAATAAATTTAAAAAAGTAATTATTATCCTTTCTAAAGAAAAAATATTATCCTTTTAGTAGGAAATAGAATCTTTATTATTTCTAGCCTTAAAAGTTAGGCTAAATATATTATTTTCTATTATAAATCTATTTAAATATGCCTTTAAATTAGATCCTTCCTATAAAAAGGCTTTAGATTAAATCTAGACATATTTAAATACTTATAGAAATATAGGATTATATTATAATTATAATATAAATTTAAAATCCTAAAATATAATTATAAAAGGCTATAGTAATTCTAATTAGGCTATTAATTTATATAATAGAAAATCTATAAATAGATATTATTTTTTCCTTAAAAATAATATAATTAGCTAGAATTATATTAAATAAAAATATATAGTAATTTCTATTTATAAAGTAAAATATATAGCCTTAAGAGAAGCTATTAAAAAGGCTAAATCTCTAAATAATATTTAGAAATATATTTTAGAAAACCTTTTCTTATATAATAATAAGGTTATTCCTTCTATTTTAATAAATAATAAGGCTACTAAAATTATAATATAAAATTTATCTTTTTATAAAAGATCTAAATATATAAATATTTTTTACTATTTTACTAAAACAAATTTAAAAAGGGAAATATTTATTTATTTTCTATTAAGTCTAAAAATAATATAGCTAACTTTTTTATAAAAAGTCTTAAATTAATAGATTTTTATAGATTTTTAGGACTTCTATTTTTATATAATTATAAACTAGAAGATAATTAATTAGAGATAAAATTAAATAAAGTTTTATAAAGCTTTTTATCCTATTTCTCCTTTATTAGGATTTTCTTTATAATAAGAGGTTTTTAGAATATTAATTTTCCTCTATAATAATTAGAAAAATCTATACTTTTTACTTATATAAAAATCTAATTTTATTTTTAATAAGGAAGAGAGTTTTTATATATTTCTTTTATTAAAAATTAAATTTAATAAAATTATAAAACTAGCTTTTATTTTTAGAATCCTTATATAATATATTATATATTATAATCCAAAATATACTGCATAAGGCTTTAAGGGAGCTATTAAAGCCCTTTATATAAAATAATAAAAGTTCTCTTATAAATAACTCCTTTAATATTTATTTAATAAGATAATAAATTTAATTATTAAAATTATAAAAATCTAAGAACTATAATAATATATTTTATAGTTTTTATATTTTATTAATTAAAAAATATTAAAAAAATATTATATATTTATTTAATTAAGCAATTTATTATTAAAATAGGTAAGTAAGTCTAATAATTAGATATTATATTAGAAATACTATATTATACTATTCTCTTATTAAGGCCTTATTTTCTTATTGCAATTATTACTATTTAATTAAGCAATTAGTATTTTCTATTTCTAAATATATTAAAAATTTTATATTAAATATATTCTAAAATATTATATATTCTAAATATAAATTATATATTCTTTATTAATTTATAATAGGAATTCTTTATATTATTATAATTATTATTAATATACCTTTTATTTAATATATATATTATTATATATAGATTAATAATAATTAAGAAATTATTTATAAATAATAAGGGTTTTTCTTTTTTTATTTATAATTATTTATTATTAATTTAATATATTTTCTTTTAATTAATTAAAATAATCTTTATATTATTATAACTATTTTAATTTATTAATTCTTAATATTTAATTAAAATCTTTCTATTTTTTTCATTTTATCTCTTAAACTTCCTTTAAAGCTTCGCTTTATTACCTTTTATTATTTATTATACCTTTTTAATATAAATTATTTTTTGAAATTAATTATAATTAATTTAAATTTATTTATTTATTTTTGCTTTATTATACCTAAAAAGCGGATTAAAATAGCCTAATTCTCTCTAATAAAATAAATAATAATAAAATAATATTTAAATTAAATTTAATAAGTTAAAATAATAAGGTTTACTATATAATATATACTTATAAGCCTTAATAACTTAATGTAACCTTAATTAAAACCCTATTTAAAGTAAATATATTACCTTTTAATTAATATTAAAAAAATAAAAGGCTTATTATTTCTTTTTCCCTTAGAATCTTTTATAAATTAATTTTAATACTTATAACTTTTTATATTTTAATAAATTAATATTATATAATAGCTAAATTAATAAATTAATAATTTATATTTTATAATATATTTAATAAGAAATTATTTTTATTAAGCTCTATAATATAATAAGAATTTAATTACTTAAAGCTATTAAAATAAATTTAAATATAATAATAAAAAGCTAAATAAAGTATTTATTAATTTAAATTTAAAGGGCAAAAAGCTATTTAAAAAAGGCATTTTAATTATAATATTTAATATATAATTAATAAATTATATAAAAATAATTACCTTTATAATATTTAAATATAAAATCTTAATTTATATATATAAATATATATTAAGGCTTAATATATTAATAATTTAATAATTAAATATAAAATTAAAGAAATTAAATATTTTATTAAAAAAGCTAATTAAGGGGAGTATATTAGACTTATAGGAGGCCTTATTTCTAAAAGATATAATACTTTTAGACCTATTTAATATAGACCTCTATAAAAAGTAACTACTATAATTAGTCAGGCACTTAACAGTCTTGCTAATCTAGCCTAATAATAGTAGTAATAATAACGAATAAGGGAGGAGAAAATCCCGCTGCGGTTAAGGTCTAATTACGCGAGAAAGGGTTAAAATGGTTAGTAGAATTCTGCGCAAGAGTATAGTTACTTTATGAACCTGAGGCGATAAGGGAATAGTGGAAATGCACACACAACAGGAAAAAGAGACTGCGTTTTCAATGAGTTATTAGACGGATAAATAATGCATGCATTTAGCTCGTAATGTGACGTGCAATAATAGTAATGTAAATAGTAATTTAAATAATAGTAATTTAAATTAAATTAAATTAAATTAATTTATATTTTATATTTTATATTTATAGATTATATTTTATAGGTATATAGGGTTTTATTATAATTAATTGCTTAGTCCCATATATGTTATAATATAAGTTATAATATAATATCTCCCCTTTATTAGTCTTACTCTTAAGATTATATAAATAGGCTATAATTTCTATATATTAATTTTTAATTAATTAATTTTTATTTTCTTATTTTTCTAATTAATAATATATTATATTATATTATGAAAACTATTTTATATTTAAAAATTATAGCTAAAAGATATAATAATCTTATTAAAACTCTTAAAAGGTTTTATTTTAAAATATTATATTATTCTATTTTCTTTAAGGCTAATTATTATTTTTATATAATAATAAAAAGGAAATAATAATATAATTTCTATATAGAAAATAAATATACTTAATATAATTTTAAAGGTATTACCTTTTAAGCTTATTTATAATAATAATTATTTTAATAGTTTTATTAATTATTATTTTATAATTATTTATATTTTATAAGAAAAAGATTATTTAAAAGAATAAAAAGAGTAAATAAAGATTAACTTACTAAAAGCTTTAGCTTATTTATAGTAATTATATTATTAAGAAAAATATTTATAGGAAAAAGTAGTAAAGATAGTTTATTATAATTGTAAAAATCTAAATACATTAAAGGAATTAAAGCATTAGGATATAAAGGAGTATTATTTTATTAAAAAAAGGTTCTTTTAAAATCTAGCTTCTAAAGAACTATAAGGTTATTAATTAAAATATAATTCCTTTTAAGGCTTTATTTTCTTTTAATACTTTTAATAAAAGTCTTTAATAAGTACTATATATAATTAAAGTATTGTAATAATTCCTATATATTATACTTTATTATTTATTTATTCTATTTAATAAAATATTTAATTTATTTATTAATCTTTATTATATTAACAATTTCTTTAGCTTTATATTTCTTAAGTATTTTATTTTTAATATTTTATTTTCTATTAACTTTAATTATAATTATATGCTTTATTAATTTAAATAAGAAAATATATAAAATTAAATAAAGCTTAACTTTTAGAAATAAATCTAATTTATAATTAATTTTTAACGTCTTACAGGGCCCAGCGGAGGTAATCCCTTATAGAATTTATTATAAAATGCAAATTATTAATTTATTAATCTAGCTATTATATAGTATTAATTAATTAAAATATAAGGAATTATAAATATTAGAATTAGTTTATAATCAATTTTAAGTAAAGAAAGAATAAGCCTTTTATCCCTTTAGTATTAATTAAGGGGCAATATATTTACTTTAAATAGGGTCTTAATTTAGATTATATTAAGTTATTAAGGCTTAAAAGTATATATAATATAGTAAACCTTATTGATTTAAGTTATTAGATTTAATTTAGGTATTAAGTTATTATTATTTATTTTATTAAAGAGAATTAAGCTATTTTAATCCCCCTTTTAGGTATAATAAAGTAAAAAAAGAAAAGAATATTTTTTAAGATCTTTTTAAGGATTTTATAAGAGCTAATATATTTAAAATTAAGCTTTTTATTAGATTACTTTATATTAATATTTCTTCTTATAAGGAATATTATATCTCTCTTTAAGAAGGTTAATTATTTTAATTTCTTCTAATTATAATATTATTTATATTATTCCTAAATAAAAGAAGATTTAATATATAATTCTTTATATAAATTCTTAAGTTAATTTAATATAAATATAGCTATTAATATAATAAGTTTATTCTATAATTCTCTATAAATATTAAGAATAAGTCTAAAATTTATGTAACTAAATATAATTTTTATATTCTTATTAATTATAATATTATAAGCTAATTATATAATAAATAACCATTTAATTTAATTATTTTAATTATAATTAATATAATAATAAAAATAGATTTTTAAAATCTACTTTATTTATTCTATTTATTTATTAACCTAAAGTCTTTATATTATATTTAATTTATTATTTAGTTTAATCCTTATTATAAAATATTATCAAAAGTTTAAGAAAATGGATAATCTTTTATTTAAAATAATCTTAAATAGTAATTTATATTTATTAATAATACATTATAAAAAGACATAATAAAAGTCTTTTATATTAATTACTTTTTAATATAAAATAAAATAAGAAAATTTAATAAATCTATTAATAATAATTAAAATACTATTATAAGCTATACTATAGTAGTGGAAAATGACAATTAGCGGAAATAGATAAAGATGGGGCCTAGAGGATTTTTATTAGCTAATAGATTTCGGGCTGGTCTATACATTTGCCTGCAATTAGCTAGCTTAAGTATAAAGGGGGAAGGATTTCCTAACTAAAAGGATAAGCTTTTTATATGCATTTTCCCCCTAAAGAATTAAAGTTTATTTATTTTATTTAAAATATTATTATTATTTTTTATTAATTAATTATTTAGTTCTATTTTATCCCTATTAGCTATAAGCCCTAGCTATATTTATTTTAGCATTTTTATATAGAAATCCCTCTTTTCTTTTAGTCTTGCTCCCTCCCTTTATTGCCTATTTTATATACTATTTTATAAATTATAATATTATATAATTATATTATTTTCCTTATTAAATTTAAAGATTATACTAAAGGGATAAATTACCTTTATAATTAAAATTAATTAAATAGAAAAGTAATAATAATTTTAAGCTATTATTAAAAAACCTAAATATAAAAGAAAAGTAAAAAGCAAAAATACTAAAAATAGGTATAAAGGTTATCTTATAAATAACCTTAAAAACCCTAAAAGGTTCTTACTCTTACTTAATAATTTCTAATTAATATAATATTAATTATTAAATCTAATTAATTAAATAATTAATAAAAATAAATAAAATTTAGCTTTATTAAAGATTATTTAATTTAGTATTATTTTAGGTTTATTTATAATAATACTATTAATAATAAAGGATTTAATTTTATTTATAAATTATAATAAATAGTAATTATTACTAAAAGACTAAAAGTTTAAATTAATATTTATTATATTAAAAACCTTTTTAATAATTAATTAATTAATTATTATTCTTATAGACTAGTTTTAAATGCCTATTAGAATTCCTATTTAAAAATATTAAAACTTATATAAATATATAAAATATAATTATCTTATTTAATTATTAATTGCTTATTATAATTATATATAATAAATTTAACCTATTTAATAATATTATTAAGAAATTATCTTATAATAGAATAAACTTTAATAGATTTATTTTAAAATTAAATAAGATAATATAAAAAAAAGACTTTAAAAATGATAATAAATATTTAAAGCTTATATATAATACTATTAAACTTTTATATATAATAAGCTTAAGGATTTCTTTAATATTTTATTTAATAATTATAATAATAATAAAATTATATATCTAATTATATTATAAATTTTATTATTTCTATTAAATATTAAGGACCCTATTAATCTACTTATAAAGTTTATTAATCTATAAATTAAGAATATAAACCTTACTTTTATATCAGATTTATATATTATATAAAATAAATTAGAATTATTTATAATCTTTATTAAAAAGGGTATTATAATTATTTATTTTAATATTAATAAGAGGTTATATATATATAAATATATTTATTTAATATTTAAATAGAATATATTTATTCTAGCTTTTAATATAATTATTTTACCTTTTAATATAATTATTTTACCTTAATTACCTTTAATACTCCTAATAATTAACTATTAAGCAATATAATACTTTTATTTATTCTCTTTATTTGCTTAATATAATATTCTAGCCTTTCTTCTAATATAAACCCAGATAAACTCTAGGTTTTCCTATTAGGAATTAATCTAGACTGTTATATTTATTATATAAAAAGAAAAAAGTTTATTTTCTTTATATTACTTTATATAAAGATTAAAAGCACTTAATAGATCTTTAGTAAATATAATAGTAAAATACTTATTAAATAAGAAAATTAATTAAGCTAAATTAAAAAAAGCTTTAAATGTAAACCCCTTTTAATATTACCTTAAAAATACTACTTAAGCCTCTAATAAACTTAAAGTCTATAATATTTCTAATTAATCTACTTATTTATTAATCTACTTAATTATTATTCTATTTTACTTAGCCCTATATTCTATCTATTTAAGCCTTTTAATTAAGTCTTAATTAATTAATAGTAAATTTAATAATATTTTACTATATATATAATATACCTTTTATGATTATAGCCCCTTATTATATGCCTTAAAGTGCGATATTAATATATATAAATTAGAATTATAATTATCCTTTTTAATTAAATTAATTAAATGCCTTAATAGTTTTAATATTCTATTTTTAGCTTATAAGAATTAAGGGTTCAATTCTAATAATATAACTATTTTCATAAGCATATAAGCTTATAATAAGTATTATATTTATTACTATATAATCTACTTAAAAAGATTATACCTTAAGCTAAAATTAAACTAACAATCTTATTTATAAAAGCAAAGGTCTTAAATATGTAATTATTATATAATTAAGGGATTTTTATTAAATAATATAATATTTTAGCTTATTTATTAATATTAATTTTTATTATAAATTTTAATTTAAATATTAAATTAAATTAAATTAATTTCTTTTTAAAATATAAAAATAAAAAACTATTTATTTATTTTTATTTTATATAAATCTTTAAATATAAATTCCTAAAGTTAATATACTTAATATATATAAAAGTTATATTTATATTAAATTAGGTTATATATATAGCCTTACGCTAGAACGGTTATCTAACTATACGGCTTAATTATATCACTTTCAGCGAACAGGCGCTAAAGGCCCGGCGAGGCTAGGCTAAGATAAGAGGGAAGAAAAATGGGGTTTTCCTAGCAGGGAAGGAATTTTGGGTCAGACACACAGAACACAACAGACAAGACGAATTGAGGTCATATTGAAAGGCACGCTAAGCTATTCGACAGCTTAATACCTACGGGCATTCCGAATTATTCTGCATTTGCTCCCGCATCAACAAAGTGAATAAATCAGCACCGCCCTATCGAACTTACACGACTGGACACGGCACCTATTATTACAGTACAGGTGTTGGTTTCAGGTGGGTTTAGACCAGTCGCCATTCGCAGCCCTTGATTGGCATCGCTCAGCCTGTGCCGAGGCCAGACTCGTAAAGACAAGGGTGCCGGGATGTCTCTGCCTCCAGCTGATTTGCGAACACGTGGGCATTTAATCGCCGAGTGATGCGAGAAGGCCAACGTCCAACGGGCCAACATCAGGTCCAGTTTTCTGGCCGCCAGTTGGGATCATCATGAGATGTTGCTGTGGCTTGCAGAGAGGAGTCGGGAGGCTAGAGTCCTAGGCACTTTCCATGCCTGACATCTGCTGAGGCTCTCCCAAAGGTAACGTCCACAAAGACGGGACGAATTAATTAAGGCTCATCCCATCCCGCCTACCAGGTATGACGCGTAAAGGATCCTACATGAACCGGCCACCGCCGCAAAGTGCACACCTTTCTCTCGGCTCTCCCCTGTCACGCCATCTGCAGGCATCGACCAACAGGCGATCAACCTCAGGGGGCCCGTCCCCAAACAAGAGGCCTGCTCGATGAAACACGTCCAATGTGCTGACGAAGTCGACCTACTCGCACCAGGGCTCATCCGATGTCCCTCCCCCCCGGGCCAATAGACTAACAAGACGGCCCCCCCCCTCTGCAATGTCTGCAAGGGCCCTCGGCCGCTTGGCGGGCGGGAATGGGACCAAGACGACGCCCAGCGAAACGTCGCTCCCCAGCAGAGAGGCCGCAGGAACGAATGCCGTCCTGTCGACGCAAGGATCCGGGCAAGAGGCGATCTTCGGCCCCCTCCCCACAATCGGGTTGGGCTGGCGGGCGATGCGATGCCAATGGACGGCTCGAAGCCGCCGGGAGTTGAGATTCTTCGTCACGTTTGATCCTTTACGTCGGATAAAGTGTAACAGAAGGCCGTGACGGCCTTGTTGACCTGCTTCCTGCCTTTGTTGCGGCGGTTACAAGGTGCTATAATACCTGTGCACCTCGTCCGTGAAGTTCCTGCCTTTCTGCTCTTCAGTCGTTGAGCTTTGCGGTCTTTGTAGGTTTCTTGGGCGGTTCATTCCTTGTGCTCTTTGTTGTCTTCTTCGTTGTAACTTCCCATTTGTCCCTTCTACCTTGTTATTTAAACCCCCGTCTCTTGACATTTCCTTCATTCTTTATCCATCATTCTTCCAACGCCACCAGCATTTGACATGCGTACATTCTCCTTCCTCATCGGCCTCGTCGCCCTCCTCAGCGTGGCTCTGGCAGCCCCTGCCAGCTTCCGCCCGATCTTCCCGCGAGACGCTCGAAGATCTTTTACTCCCAAAGGTTTAATCGTAATCGTCCCCCATCAGAGACTAGATGTTGAAGTCACTGAGGAGAGCACTCCAACGTGCACCTCATCATACTAACCCGCCCGCAGTTCTTCATCGCGCCGCCTCATCAGAAAGACTCCCCCTCAAGTTCGTCAACAACTTCAACGGAAGTGCCGTCAATGCCTACATCTCTGGACTAGACGCCAACAACCAGGTCGTCTTTGTCGGCTCCAACGGCACCTTGATCTACCCTTCGTCTGGCGGCTCCGAAACCCCCGTCAAGATTACCGAGAACATCGCCATTCCGATCAAGACAAAGGGCACCACGTTTGAGATTACGATTCCCGTCGACATCAGCTCGGGCCGGATATACTTTGTCGAGGGGGAGCTCAGCTTCTACATGGTCAAGACGGGCAGCGGCGACGGCCTGGTGCAGCCTTCGGTGACGAACCTCGCCGACGAGAGCGCCGAGCTCACCTGGGGCTTCGTCGAGTTCACCTACACGACGGGATCGCTGTACGCCAACATCAGCTACGTCGACTTCGTGGGTATGATTCTCGGCATGTTCCTGTCCGAAACCACCAACACGTCGCAGAGCGCCTACGGCCTGCAGGAGAACAGCGTCGAGAAGATATGCAAGGACCTCGCCAAAATCCACTCCGACGACTTCCCCTGGAGCTCCATGTGCATCCGCAACAAGAAGGGGACGGCCGTTCGCGTACTCTCGCCAAACAACTACCACGACCTCAACCCGCACGTGTTTGCCGACTACTGGGCTACGTATGTCGACAACGTGTGGAACAAGTACTCCAGCCGCACTCTGATGATCAACACGCAGACGGACGCCGGAAACGTGGCCTGCAAGGTATCGGGCAGCCAGCTCACGTGCAACGGCGACAACCGCGCCTACACCAAGCCCTCGGCCAAGGACATCTGGGGCTGCAACAGCGGGCCCTTCGCCCTCGAGGCCGCCGACAACTCCATTCACTACGCCGTCGTCCCTCGCCTCTGCGCCGCCTTTGTCCGCTCGACGTTGCTCCTGGAGGGCAACCACACGCAGCCGCAGCTCGGCCAGAGCTCCTACTACAACGTCAACCCTACCAATCACTACAGCCGCATCGTGCACGACTACGAGTCGGATGGCAAGGGCTACGCGTTTTCCTATGACGACGTGAACCCTGACGGGAACGAGAACGCGTCGGGGGTTGTGTCGTCGACTAAGGTTGACCACCTGACGATTTACGTCGGTGGTCCTCCTAAAATTAGAAAGTGAGGATGCGTGGTTTGGTTTTGTACATATTTCCTGTTGTTTTGGTTCACTTCTGTACATATGGTGTTTACGATCCGACCTTATACCTACACGTATATTAATTTAGTGCAAAACAACGAGTTGATCTCGTCAATAGATGATCATGAATTATTAACCTCTTCGTCGTTGGCTGTGCCCGTGCTGAGATGCCGTATCCTTTTGCTTGTTTGGACCATGGATAGAAATACCAGGGATATCAAATGGAATCGAGGGTTATCCGAATTCTGTTCTGTAGATATGATATCTAGCCTGATTAAGTATCCAAGGGTTTACTTGACACCTCACCACTTGTTCCCTTTCCGTGCTTGTCTAACGGTCCATACTCTAAAGGTTGCAGTAGACACCCGGCGCCGGGAGTTGCCGCTGTTGTGACAGCCTGGAGGGCAAATTTGGAGAAGCTCTCCGAGGATTAACGGGCGGGCACCAACTACTGTGTCTTATTGAAATTGAATCTCGTGTAGCAACGAAATAAACCGATTTGACTGTCTCGATTGGATTCAAGCCTCAAGATGGCCAATCTTGTGAGATATCTTCGTCCTCGGACCCAGCTGGCTCTAATCGTGTATATTCTTCATAGACTGTTCGCTTCTTCAGATCCAACATTAACTATGCAAAGCCCAGCTCCTATTCAAACCGTCCCTTGTTCTCTTCCACCCAAGCACGGAAATCCTGCATCTTCGGACTCGCAAGGCGGCACTCCTCCACGTCGCCGCCGTAGCCCTCCTTCTCAAACCACTTGAACATGTCTCCCACGGAGCCCTTGAGCACGAACTTGACGGCGCTGGCGATGGGGCACGGCGCCAAGGCCATAGCGTGCCCGGTGACGTCTCTGAAGACGGCGTCGGCCTCGGGTTGCGTCAACTCGTCGCCCACGAGCGTCAGGGCCGCGTTCTGGTGCTTCTCGGGCTCGAGGAAGCTCTGGGCCGCGAACCAGCCAATGTCCTTTGTCGATACCATTTGCAAGGGCTTCGAGCCCATCTGCTCCCACATGCGGGCGAATCCCTTGCCGTGGACGTCGGTCGTGATGTTGTCGAAGAAGGTGACTGGGCGAAGAATCGTGTACGTCATGTTCTGGGCGCTCCTGCTCGCGCGGTGCTCGAGGTGTTTCTCAATGTTGTACTTTGCCGCAAAGTTCTTGACAAACGTCGGGTTCTTGGGCGACACTTCGGGGCCGCCGCGGTCTCCGGACGAATACACAAAGTGTCGCGCCCCGTTGAGGACGGCCGCGTCAATCATGGCCTTTCCCTGCTGCTCCTCCGAGTCCGAGTTGATTTGCACGCTGTACACGCCCCAGACGGGGCCGATTTGGCGGAAGATTGCTTCTGGGTTGGACATGTCGCCTTGGACGACGGACACGTTGGGGAGGCGGGCCAGCTTCTGGGCTCTGGAGCTGGTCGTGTCGCGGGTGACGGCAAACAGGGTGAATGAAGACGCCAGTGAGGATGCGAGGATGTTTTCAATGACGGCGCCGCCTTGTTTGCCGGTGGCGCCAGTGATGAGAAGAGTCTTGCGGGACATGGTGCTGACTGATGACTGATGGTAGGTGGTTTGGTGGAATTGGCTGTATGAGGATCTTGAGCGGAAATAAAGAATTCGAGATTGTTCAATGGGTAGATGGATGAGCTTGGGCATTTTGGAGGGCAATGATGTGTTATATATCTCGACCTAGAGGAGCCTCTATCGGCAATGCGGCACTAAATGCGACGTGAAACCGATGCTGCTGCCGATGCGACATGGAGAGAGACACTAGAGACTCTTCAGCCCCCGTATCCGAGTGCGAGCTGGTGCGGACGGATTGTTTTGCCCGTCACGGTAGCGCTTCCAGGGTCCGTCGGGGGGATCTGCGCCGCGATGGATGCACAATGATGACCCGCGTCTCCGTCTTTGAACACTTAATCATACACGGAGTGTTCCAATTAATCCGACTTATTAGCGGGTGTAGACAACCATCTGTTGTCTCAATGCAAGTCGACATCTTGGACCGGAATCCCATCAAAGACCGGATTCCCGCTTGAGCCATCCGCACTATCGGAGGCAAGCTAGCGAGCATTTTCTCGCTCTTTGGCCATTCCCGAGATGGCTGGCAGCCTATCTCGCTCCCGCGTCAACTCCCGCTCTTGAAACGTCTAACCTCGTTTAGACCAATTGCACGCGCCCTGGAGCATTTTGAGAAGGGAGACTAATTGTGCTGCAGTCTCTAATAGCTAGGTCTGAGGGAGCCGGATATGGCAGGTTTGATGTGAGACTAGAGGCCGATTTCGAGCATCTTTCATCAGTCGCGATTCAAGAACAACTTGTGGGTTGAATTGGATCACCAGGCACATATCATGAGATCACCCATGTCATGGTCCCCAATCTCGACAAGTCTTACAGGAAGAGAGCCCGGCCCGTATTATCTCGTCCCGACCTGACTTGAACTGAAGCTCAGGGAACCCTTCTTTGGATACGCCCCGATGTTGATTTGGACCGTAAGGCACTGGCTAGTTAGGAGGCAAACATAACTCTCCTGCATTATTACCCGGATACCAACTTCAGTATCAAAATGGCACACGCTGCAGTAGTCTGGCAGGGAGAGGGAGATTAAAAAAAAAAAAAAAGTCTTCGCATCTTTGAAGAGCAAAAGAAATGGACGAGCGGGGAATTGAACCCCGGACCTTCCGCAAATAGCCGATTGATGAATGCGAAGCGGACGCCATACCCCTAGACCACACGCCCTAAGATGGTTGAAACTTCGGCTGAGACGCCTTCAATGGGCTGCTCGTCGAGACGATTCACGCCGACACAACAAACAAACGCCATCTCTTCTCAGCCATGTCCGGCCCTATCAGCCCCTACGCACTCTTCGTGCTCTCCGAGAAAGTCAAGGTCAAGTTACATGTCATTACGCCGCGTCGTTCCACGTTTGCTGACGCAGTGAAGCACATCAATCAGGTCCTCTCACGCACCACAGAAGGGAACGACGATGAGTTTTTTAGTATTGTTTGAATTTCTCGACCCTTCTCGGCCTTATTCTTGCACTCCCAACTATCAGACTGGGGGAAGGCGAGGAGAAAGGATGGGTTCCCTCCGCGGGCACTCATCCGCCCGTCGCCAAGTCCTTCTCGTCTCCATTCCTTGGGAAAACAGCCAAACATTGTGCCGAGTATCTACGCACCACTCCGGATAACAAAGATTGGAACAAGGAGTACTTCTGCACATTGGGAGACGAGGACATGGTCGAAGATACCGTCATGTTGGTCCGGACCGTTGCGGACGGAGCAGTTCACGCCTTTCGGTGTCCCGCGGGAGAGACGGCGCGGAAATGTATACGGCGCTGGGAGACAACTTTGAGCAGAAACTGCACATGTACCGAAATATGACCAAGTCTCGGAACGGTAATGATCGAAGCGTTGGCAGATTGTAGGAGAAGAGCGACGGGTGAACAACAGCAGCCGTTAGGACTCAGTATGTGCAAACCTGTTGCTGGTAGGAATGATCTTAGGTAATGCGGCAGGGCCTACGTCACAAATGCAACCATTTGTAACCAGCCGGGATATTTCTAAATCTTGTGGGAATTCGCGGGCTTTATCGACTTCGTATTCAACGGCCGATGTTCCGCGGACCGTCTACCTTAACTTTACGACCACATTATCTGCACATCCATTGCCACGTTAGTCGATGAGCTGTCACTAAAATCGGGCAATTTCGTATGCAAATGCAAGCTGATCGAAATGAGCATTCTCGAATAAATCAGCATTGCAGTCAGAAGCTCAAGATGGTTGGTCAGAGTAGGGCTCCGGTACATCCGCCCGTCCCAGGAATACCAGATTCCAACCCGATACCGAAACCGAGTGAGATCCCACCCCTGATCAAGCCGATCCGTCTACTCCGAAAATAGGCGGTGCTCGTTGCGGGCTCGCATTCTTCGAGATGAGTGGACGGCGCTGCATTGGACAGGCATCTACAAGTACACAGCCGCTTCGTCTCCGGGCTCTCTGGGACTGAATATGACGGTGCTCTTTATCTCAGACTTTGACTGGTCGATGTGCTGCTTTACTTCTACATATAAAAGACTGACTGACATGTTTCGGGAGAGTATTGTTGCCAGTCTTCACTCGATTTCATCATTAGGTCTCGTGCTTCACCTTCATCGGCACCTACGACATTGGTAGCGCCATCATTGGCAGTACACGGTACGTGAAGCCTGCATAGGGACACATCCCCTGTCTTCCTTCTGAATGATGGCCGGCCACTACGAAGACAACCAAATGGGCCCCGAGAACATTCCAGATGTTCACTACCAAGAGGAATCGACAAATCCTTACTACCATGAAGACGACTACGGAGTCTACTCTGGCAATTCGCACGACGAACCGTGAGTTCACATCACATCGTCGACTACCCAACTAACAGAATAAGCAGTGCCTACTTTGACGGCCAGTATGAGTACTCTCAAGAAGAGGGCTATCACGCCTCTCAACCCGGGTACGGTTACCAGAGCCCCTCGGTGGAGGATTACGACGTGTATCACGAGCAATACGAGTCGGACCACCCGCGCTTCGGCGACTTCAACGGCACCTACGACGCCGCCGACGCGAGCAGCTACGCCCACGGCCGCTCCCCGTCCCAGGCCTCGTTCGGCGCCGGCGCTTCCAACGCGGGCACCGCGGACGACTACGCCAACCACTACTTCTCCAGCCCGCGAATGAGGGAACCGTACCCGGCCTGGGCTTCCGACGACGACAGGGTGCCCATCTCGAAAGAGGAGATTGAGGACGTCTTCCTCGACCTGACGGCCAGGTTTGGCTTCCAGCGAGACAGCATGCGCAACATGTACGATCACCTCATGACGCTGCTGGACTCGAGGGCTTCGCGGAGGACGCCGATGCAGGCGCTCGTTTCGCTGCACGCCGACTACATTGGCGGGGAGAACGCCAACTACCGGAAATGGTACTTTACCGCGGGTCTGGAGCTCGATGCTCCGAGGCGTGCGCAGCCAAAGTCGAAAAAGAAGAAGAGCCAGAGCGCGGAAGAAGGCGAGCCGGACCCTCCTCAGGGAGAAGACACTCACGAGGAAATCGAGGAGCGCTGGACATCGCAGATGAGAGCCATGTCACCGCACGACCGCGTCACCCAGCTCGCTCTGTATCTCCTCTGCTGGGGGGAAGCAAACCAAGTTCGCTTCATGCCCGAGTGCCTCTGCTTCATCTTCAAGTGCGCCGACGACTACTACAAGTCCCTTTCGCACGAAGCCGCAGAAGCCGCGGAGGAGTTTTCGTTCCTCGACCACGCCATCACTCCGCTGTACCGATTCCTCCGGGACGAGGGCTACGAGATCCGAGACGGCGTCTACGTGCGGCGGGAGCGCGACCATGACAAGACGGTCGGGTACGATGACTGCAATCAACTGTTTTGGTACCCCGAGGGCATGCGGCGCATCGTGCTGTCGTCGGACGACAAGATACGGCTCGTCGAATTTGCGCCCTCGGAGCGCTACCTCCAGTTCAAGGACGTGGACTGGAAGAAGAGCTTCTTCAAGACGTACAAGGAAACGCGGTCGTGGTCGCACCTCGTCATCAACTTCAACCGCATCTGGATCCTGCACCTCACTATGTTCTGGTTCTTCACGTCTGCCAACTCGCCGACGCTGATTGTGGGATCAAAGTATGAACAGCAAGTCAACCAGTCCCCCCCCAAGGGCAAGGCAATGTCCATCGTCGGCTTCGGCGGCGCCCTCGCGACGCTCATTCAAATAGTCGCGACGCTGATGGAATGGGCCTATGTCCCCCGCCGCTGGCCCGGAGCCCAGAAGCTGACGGTCCGGCTGCTCATCTTGCTGGGCATCCTCGTCATGAACGTCGCGCCGGGCATCAAGATCTTCTTCTTCCCCGGGCCCAAGAAGCTGGACGAGTATCTGGGCATGGGCCACGTCGGCTTTGCGGCGCAGACGTTCCTGCTCTTCGTCCTCGTCCCTTCGAGCAAGCTCTTCACGAACCCCTTCAAGAAGCGCACTCGCCGGGACACGGCCGTCGAGACCTTTACCGCATCCTTTCCGACTCTGCACGGGAACAACGTCACTTTTTCGTACCTGTTTTGGGCCATTGTCTTTGGAGCAAAGTTTGGAGAGTCGTACGTCTTTCTGACGCTGTCGTTTCGCGACCCGATCCGGTATCTCTCCATCATGAACGTCGACAGCTGTCAAGGCGACAGACTCTTCGGGGGCGTCATCTGCCGCTACCAGCCTCAGATACTCCTAGGCCTCATGATGTTCACGGACCTTGTGTTTTTCTTCCTGGACACATATCTTTGGTATGTTCTCGTCAACTGCGTCTTCTCCGTCTTGCGCTCGTTCTTCATCGGCTCGACCATCTGGACTCCCTGGCGCAACATCTTCATCCGGCTGCCGAAACGCATTTACTCGAAACTGCTGGCCACGGACACGGAAATCAAGTACAAGCCCAAGGTCTTGATCTCGCAGATCTGGAACGCAGTCATCATCTCCATGTATCGCGAGCACCTCTTGGGCATCGAGCACGTCCAGAAGCTGCTGTACCATCAGGTGCCTTCGGAGACGTACGGCAAGAGAACCCTCCGGGCGCCGACCTTTTTCGTTTCCCAGGGCGACAACTGGCTTCAGAGCGACTTCTACCCCAAGTACAGCGAGGCGGAACGCCGTCTCTCCTTCTTTGCCCAATCCCTCTCGACGCCCGTTCCAAAGGCAATGCCCGTGGACAATATGCCCACCTTTACCGTCCTCATACCTCACTATAGTGAGAAGATCCTCTTCTCGCTTCGCGAAATCATTCGCGAGGACGACCACTACTCCCGACTGACCATGCTCGACTACCTCAAGCAGCTGCATCCTCACGAATGGGCCTGCTTCGTCGAGGACACCAAGGCCTTGGCCAACGAATCCCCGTCGTCGGACGACTCGACGCCGGAAGGAAAGGAAGATCGGGACAGGATCGACGACATCCCATTCTACTGCATCGGCTTCAAGTCTTCGGCGCCGGAATACACGCTCAGGACGCGCATCTGGGCCTCGCTGAGGTCGCAGACGCTGTATCGGACGGTTTCCGGCTTCATGAACTACGCCCGCGCCCTCAAGCTCCTCTATCGGGTCGAGAACCCCGAAGTCACCACGCTCTTTGCGGAGCGCCCGGATGCGCTCGAGTACCAGCTTGAGCGGATGGCGAGGAGGAAGTTCCGCGTGGTCCTGGCCATGCAGAGGTATGCCAAGTTCAGCCGCGAGGAACGGGAAAACACGGAGTTTCTCCTCCGCGCCTATCCGGACCTGCAGATTGCCTACCTCGACGAGGACGAGCCGACGGAGAGCGGCGAGGTCCACGTCCATTCGTGTCTCGTCGACGGCCACTCGGACATTCTCGAGGACGGCTCGAGACGGCCCAAGTTTCGCATCCGACTCTCGGGCAACCCGATCCTCGGCGACGGGAAGTCCGACAACCAGAACCACGCCCTGATCTTCTACCGCGGCGAGTACATCCAGCTGGTCGACGCGAACCAGGACAACTACCTCGAGGAGTGCCTCAAGATCCGGTCCGTCCTGGCCGAGTTTGAGGAGACAGAGGCCGGCTGGGCCAACCCTTACGACCCCAATGCCGACGACAAGAAGAAGAAGTCGGAGCCCGTCGCCATCTTGGGCGCGCGCGAGTACATCTTTTCCGAGAACACGGGCGTGCTGGGCGACATTGCCGCCGGCAAGGAGCAGACGTTTGGCACGCTATTTGCGCGAACCCTCGCTCAGCTGGGCGGGAAACTCCATTACGGCCACCCCGACTTTCTCAACGGCGTCTTCATGACGACCCGGGGCGGCGTTTCCAAAGCTCAAAAGGGCCTTCACCTGAACGAGGACATCTTTGCTGGCATGAACGCCATCATGAGGGGCGGGCGGATCAAGCATTGCGAGTACTATCAGTGCGGAAAGGGGCGCGATCTCGGCTTTGGCTCCATCCTCAACTTCATCACCAAGATTGGCACCGGCATGGGCGAGCAGATGCTCTCGAGGGAGTATTATTATCTCGGGACCCAGCTCCCGCTGGACCGGTTCCTATCCTTCTTCTACGCGCATCCGGGGTTTCACCTCAACAACATCTTCATCATGCTCTCCGTCCAGCTTCTGCTGGTGACGTTGCTGAACCTCGGGGCCTTGAGGCACGAGACGATTCCATGCCACTATAACCGACACGTGCCTATTACCGATCCCTTGTATCCGACTGGGTGCGCGAACACGGATGCACTAGAGGACTGGGTGTACCGCTGCGTCATCTCCATCGTCTTCGTCTTCATCATGTCGTTTATCCCCCTGACCGTGCAAGACCTGCTGGAACGGGACCCTTGGATCGCCTTGCTCCGCCTCGCCAAGCACGTCTTGTCCTTTTCGGCCTTCTTCGAGGTGTTTGTCTGCCAGGTCTACTCCAACTCGGTGCAGCAGAACCTCTCGCTAGGCGGCGCGCGGTACATTGGCACCGGACGAGGCTTCGCCACGGCCCGCGTCCCCTTCAGCGTCCTCTATGGCCGCTTCGCCGGCCCGTCCATCTACTTTGGTGCCCGGCTGCTCCTCATGCTGCTGTTCGCCACCTGCACCATCTGGCAGGGCGTGCTGGTCTGGTTCTGGATCACCGTCTTGGGCCTCACCATCTCGCCCTTCCTCTACAACCCGCATCAGTTTTCGTGGGCAGACTTCTTCATCGACTATCGAGACTTCGTCCGCTGGCTGTTCCGCGGGCACTCTCGGGCTCACGCGTCGTCCTGGATTGCCTTTTGCCGCCTGTCTCGTGTCCGCACGACGGGATACAAGCGGAAGAGCATGGGAGAGGCCTCGGCCAAGACCCTAGGCGACATTCCCCGGGCGCCCATCCAGAACCTCTTGTTCAGCGAGGTTCTGGCGCCGTTGTTTCTGGTTGCCGCGTGCCTGGTCCCTTACCTCTTCATCAACGCGCAGACGGGAGTTCTCTCTGAAAATAACGACAACAAGACGATCGAGGCCACGGATTCCCTCGTTCGCGTCTTGGTCGTGACCGTTGCGCCGATTGGCATCAACATGGGAGCGTTGGCGGCCATTTTCGCCATGTCTTGCTGCGCAGGTCCTGCTTTAAATGTCTGCTGCAGTGGGTTTGGTCGCATAATGGCCGGCGTTGCTCATGTCATTGCCATCATCTCGCTGGTTGTCTCTTTCGAAGCCATGTACCTACTCGAGAACTTCAACTTCCAACGATGCCTGGCGGGCACCATCGCCGTGGTTGCCCTACACGCCTTCCTCATCAAGCTCATCACAACGCTGGCCCTGACTCGAGAGATGAAGACGTCGCAGGCTAGCAGGGCCTTTTGGACGGGGCAGTGGTATTCCCTCGGTCGATATACAGTCACCCAGCCGGCTCGAGAGTTCCTGTGCAAGGTCACCGAGATGAGCATGTTTGCCGCCGATTTCATGCTGGGGCATTTCCTCTTGTTTCTCATGCTGCCGATTCTCGCCATTCCTTGCGTGGACACGCTTCATTCGACCATGTTGTTTTGGTTGCAGCCGAGGTGTGTGTTCCGTGACGCCCTTGATGAACGACTTGCTAACTCCAGTCGACAGTCGACAAATTCGTGCGCCAGTCTACTCGATGAAACAGTCAAAGCTGAGGAAGCGACGCGTGATCCGCTGGACAATCATCTACTTCCTCATTATGGACGTCTTCTTTGCATTGATCATCGCTCCAGCAGTGGCGGGCAAGTACATGCCTTCGAGTGTCATGACTCTTTTCGAGGACATTGCCGGCTTCCGCCTGTTGCAGCCCAGCGGCCTGGACAACAACAACACCAACGGCACGCAGCAGACGGGAACGGGCATGGCGGATTACACTGGAGCTGGTGTCGTGTCTTCTACCCTGAGTTCCGGATCGACAGCCACCGCGGCTGGGAAGATGCATCTCTTTTAGATCACTGTTGTTCACTGTTGGATGGCTCCGGCCGAGAGACTGTCAGGATTATCACACAATCCAGGCCCCAAATCCTGTCATGGCAATGTAGGGCGTTTCCGTTTCTCGGATCGCCAGATGCGCAAGGACATGGAGCCTTTGAACACACCGCTCAGCTCGGTCCTGTGCGTATATCCGAGATGTTGGGTCCAGATGACGCGTCAGGCCATGCCGGTATCCGTATGTTCAGATATATATAAATAAATTTGGCATACAGGCCAGCGTGCTAAAGATGCACTTCTCTTAGCAGTACTTCAGTCCACCCAAGGTCCTCCGACCTCTCCTCCCAACTACCACAATGGCCAACCCGTCTGATCCTCACCGTCACCCCGCCTGCAACATCCCCCAAAACCTCGCCCGAGACTGGCGCGAAATCGACGAATATGCCATGACTCACCTCCACCCCGCCACGCGCGGCACAAACGCCGCCGTCCACTCGGTCCTCCAGCAGACGCTCGAGTCGGGCAGGCAGGCCTCCATGCCGCCGGGAAACGTCTCGCCGGCGTGGGGCAAGTTCCTCACGATCCAGGCCCGGGCCGTCCAGGCCAAGCACGCGCTTGAGGTGGGCACCCTGGCCGGCTTCAGTGCCATCTGGATGGCGACGCAGGTGCCGGGGCTGCGGCTGGACACGGTCGAGTTTGTCCCCAAGCACGCCGACGTGGCGCAGCGGAACCTCGACGCCGCTGGAGTTTCGGACTGGGTCGAGATCCATCGGGGCGCGGGCTTGGACGTCTTGGCCGCGATGGAGAGAGAGGTTGTCGAGGGGACTCGGCCTCGCTTCGACTTTGCCTTTATTGACGCGGACAAGCTGAACAGTGCAAGGTATTTCGACTACGCCGTGAAGATGAGTCGACCCGGGTCTCTCGTCATCGTCGACAATGTCATGGGCCGGTTCGGCGTCAAGGTCTCGGAGGAGAACCCCACGGAAGAACACGCTGCCGGCGGGAAGTTGGTGATTGAGACAGTGGGAAAGGACGAGAGGGTCGACGCCACGGTGATGCAGTTTGTTGGGGAAAAGACGTACGATGGCTATCTCATTGCTTTGGTGTTATAGATGTCGATGAAGGACCGCAAGCAGGTTCATGTCCTCGGCCCTGGTTGGTCAATCCTATAAAGCGTTTCGGCAACATTGAACCAGCCCTCATACTCAACCTCGTCGGCCGTCTCGTCCAGATCAAAGTGATAGTGCCCCCCTCTCCTCTGCCGATGGTCCCCGTCACCCGCAAAGCAGTGCGTGTGTTCCATCCTCAGCCCAAGTCCCCGGTCGTCGCCAGAGTGAAGCACGCTCAAGCAAACGAGCGGTCCGTCCGTGTCAAAGTACCGAAGCCAGGCCTCGACGTCCTTGCGGCCGTTGAACGGCTCGCAGGGGAAGTCTGGCATGACGTGGAGCTTGGCCTTTCCGGCATGGATGACAAAAACTCCCCCGATGCTGATGAGCTTCCGACCATAAACAATTTGGATGGCCTTGCGGATCGAGTCGGTAAAGTTCGTGGCTCCGACTCTCCCCTTTGCTTTGACGTGAAGCGTCGGACCAACTTCTCCGTCACAGCCCAAGAGATTGCACATGAGGCCAAACCCCGTGCTTTTCCCAATTTTCTCGCACTGGACCTGGCCATCTTCTGTGATTTTGGCGTAATGCGTGTCGTTGTGCAACTGATGCTCCGCGGAAGATGACCACGCGATATTGGGCATCAGCTCAGTATTGCCTCCCAAGACGTGAAAAGGCCCGGCACCCGCGCCAATGAGGAGACCCCCGTCTCGCGACATCTCCATCAGGTCAGAGACCTGCACCAAGTCGTATTTCGCGTCGAGATTGGGCGAGGGCAAGAGGTTGGGCTGTCCGCCAATGTCGGCGATGCGAACATTTCCCGAGAGGCCGGGACCGGCCAGATGGAAGGGAGACTGGCAAAGGTCGGGGGGATGTGAGACTGTTGCACTCGATGAGGCAAAGGCTGTGACGAGGCCGTCTCGAATGGCCGCCGCGAGGTCGTCGAGCGGAGGCGGAGAGAGGGGGATCTTCTGAACGGGCCACTGAGCCATGGTGAGGATGAGTCTGTGAGGGACTATATAGAAGTATTAGGTGTATGAGAGGAAAGGATTTCTCTTGGTAAGGATAGAATATGTCTGTCCCAGAACAAGTCGACTTGTGAGCCGTTGTGAATGCGTGAATATGCAACGGCATAAAACCGATCTCGGGATTTAATCCGAACCCCGCACATATGACGCCGTCGTAATCTCATGATTAGCTTCATTCATACGGATAGCTCGTCAGAAAGACACTCGATATCCTTAGAAACACGTCGCTTCTCGCACTACAACTTGGCTCCCCTCGCCTTTCTCGCCTGCTTCTCCCGATCTCGCAATAATCTCCTCAGAATCTTTCCGCTCGGACTCTTCGGAATGACGTCTATAAACTCGATCCCGCCCTTCAGCCATTTGTGCCTGGCCTTGTGTTCCTGCACATGCTTGTGAATATCCTTGAGAACATCTTCGTCCTTCTTTCCCTGCGCCTGCGGCGCCTTGACTACAAACGCCTTTGGGAGTTCGCCGGCTCTGTCGTCGGGGACTTGAATCACGGCGCAGTCGGAGACGTACGGGTGCACGAGGAGGTGTGCTTCGAGCTCGGCCGGTGCAACTTGATGGCCCTTGGTGACATCAGCAACAAATTCAGTCTGCGAGAAAGACAAACGTACCTTGACCTTGATCAACTCTTTGATGCGATCGACGATGAAGAGATGCTCGTTCCCAGACGGCGACTTTCTAAACACGACTTCATCGCCAGTGCGCATCCAACGACCGTCTTCGTGCCATACAAATGTCTCGGCGTCGGCCTTTTCGTTGTTCAGATAGCCCAGGACGACGGCGGGGCTTTGGACGAGGAGCTCGCCGGGCTTGCCATACTCGACAATCTCTTTGCCGTCTGGGCCCATCACCTTGGCCTTTGTCCAGGGGACGATGGATCCGACGGAGCCGGTCAAGATGTCGATCTCGCTGGTTGATGCGACGACCGTTGCCGTCTCGGTGAGGCCTTGATCTGTTAGAGAAACCACAGAGAGGCCACGGTTTGCGTGTTCTTACCGTAGCCCTGGCCGATATTCCACCTCGGATACAATTTCAAAAGATGCTCCGTCGTCTCTTTTCCCAGCGGCGCGGCCCCGGTATAGACAAAGCGGATGCTGCTCAAGTCATGCTTCCGACACTCGTCCTGCCTGCTCAAGATCTGAATAAGAATCGGCGGCACGACGCTGATCTGCTCAATCCTGAATTGCGCAACGGCCGCCAGGAAGGATTTCAGCTCAAAGCGCGGGAGGACGATGATTTCGTCGCCACGAAACGTGCCCAGGTGCGTGACGGGCACGAGGCCGTAGATGTGGCTAAAGGGCAGCACGCCGAGCATTACTTGGGTGTCAATGTTTTTCGCCTTTCGCGGGACTGTGTCGTACGTCGTCTTCTGGAGGATGTTGGCGATAACGTTGCGGTGGGAGATCTTGACGGCTTTCTATTTGATGTTGTCAACAAGACTGCGACGGCCTTGTTTTACTCGGCCGACTTACGGGCAGTCCAGACGTTCCGCTCGAGTAGCACAGATACGCCACTTGTCGAGCGCCTTGTCCCGGCGTCCATTTCAACGGCTTCTGCTTCGGAAGCTTCTTCCCCCGCTCGATCAGATCGTCTATCGTCTTGAACGGCGCTGGCGTGCGAATGTTGGGCATTGGCAGAACGAAGACGTGATGACGCGGAATGCCGACGGCATCGACGGCCTTGAGAGCAGTGTCCAACAGTGGGACGCAAGTGAATAGAGCCTTGGCCCCAGATGATCTCAGCTGGTGTTCGAGCTCGATGGCCGAGTAGGCGGCGCTCGCGGGCGTGACGATGCCATTAAGCAGGTGGACGGCGTGGGTAAAAGGGACGTAGTCAATCTAGATAAATGAGTCGTACAAGAACAGTAGCGGAAGCGTGGGACCGACCGTGTTGAGCGAGTAGAGCCCAATGACCTTGTCCCATTCGGTGCCTTCGACGGGGTCGAGTCGCAGCTCGTGGCCAATTGCCCGGGCAAGATAATCCTCACGCCGAATCACCTCAGCGGCAGTATACGTCCTGCCCGTGAGGCCGCACGTGTACGGGTTCCGCGACTTGGTGATGGGGAAGCGGCCGTACTCCTCGTTGCTCATGAACTCGGCAATGGTGATGGAATCGGGTGGCTCTACAGGGCGGTCAGCGGCGAACTGGTGCATTCCACGCTCGGCGACGGTGACACGTACCAATGGGCGGCTGAGGAACCCATGCTGGCGATGTGAAGACCATGGCGACGGTTCGAGATGGAGGTGAGATGGGTCGGCAGTTGAAGAAGGAGGGGGACAGGCGCGATCGAGGTGACATTTATAGCAAGTCAACACATATCACTTCCTGCCCACTTGCCCAACATTTCTCTGCCTGTCTCTCGTCAGCCCTCGGTCCAAAGGTCCTTGCCGTAAATGCCAAGGTAGTGACCCATTTCCCTGCATTGGCAGACCATTTCCCCGCATTCTGATCTGAGGTCGACATGCCGGCAGCTCCAAGCTATTCGGCTAGCGAGGAGGGGAGATGCCACCGCGGGAGGGAGGATGGAGACTTGGAGGTGGAATCTTGGCGTGTCAATGATTATATCTTTAGACTACAGTGCTTATTAACATGGTGTACCGAGTTTACCGATAGATCTGAGCCAATCTGGTTCCAAAATCTCATCCCTCACGTCCCCGGGTCTCGGGATAGGTAAAACTTGAAAGGCGGGGTAATCATTCATCACACTGACATGTTTGCCGAATATTTGATCCTTCGGATGCCCAGACTGGGGAATCCTGAAGCTGCTGTCCATGTTGCGAAAGCTTCGTCAGGCTGTGCATAGCCCATCTCGAGACTGGAACAATGCTCTCTCTCCGGAATGGCATGTTTACACTTACCCAAGAATATTGTCATAGTCAATCGCTTACTCGGCCCATAGCAGCGATTCCCGCAAGAAACCAAGCTGTATTAGATCTATCAGTGCCATGTCCCATGTCACACGAAATGGCCTTCCGCTTTGAGCCCTTGAGGTGTTGATCAGCTTAGCGATCCAATCTGTCGGTACAAGGACGATTGCATGGGACAACGAGGCAGCAGGGGCGTATCGCGCTGGCTTCCAGCGAATATTCTGAGCTCACCCGTGAGACGGTGAGACCATGCATGAGGCCATCGTCTCGGCGTCGCCGAAGCTCGTCTTTTGTCGACTGAGGCAAGGCAACAACAGATCAATGCCGCCGGGTGCTGAAAATTGTGCAACCGCATTGCATTTACGCGGGAAATTGAATCATCGGCATTTCGAGATCGAACGATTGGCGGGAGGATGGACGGGTAGGGTTCCCGTGGCGGTTGCAGCAGGATCATGATCCCAAGGCTGTTATTGCATCCGTGCGTAGATGTTACCAAGTTGTTGGTTCAGTCAAGATTCTTGGGAGACGAGGGGGGGTTTCCGGGGTCAGTTTGATCCATGCCCTTGTATCACGCTGAATGCGGTGTCTGGATGAAGGGTGGTTCTCAGGCCTAGAGCTCACGATGCATGCAACTTGAGGAGGCATGAGGAGGGAATAGCATTCCGCCGCTGATGCCGCCGCGATGATTGCGATATTGGTCCTGGGAGTTCATGAGACAGCGGAAGAACTAGGGTATAATTCCATTTACGGGACTATGTAATTTATTTCGGTCCTGCTGGTAATTGTAAGTTTGTGACTGAACTTAGGGAGTGAATCTGTCAACTTCGGCTACCCTAGAGCTCCGACAGTAACAAAAAATCAAGACATCGCGCAATAAATAACAAATTAACAAAAATATCCATTCCTAAAGCCTCCATACAAGAATAAACAAGGGCAAGATAATAGCGCTTTTCCTTTTCGTCATAACATCGTTGGCCATTGTGCATCGTCCCTCACATTAACCCCGTCCATCGGACATCACAGCGATGACGCAGCAGCCTCGGCTCGCTTCTTGGCCAATCCTCCGACCTTCTCGGCGGCGGCGCCGAGCTTGACGTGGTCGGCGCCCTGGATCATGTTCTGGCCGTTGACGGCGACGTGCTTGCCCTCCTTGAAGAAGAGAAAGGTCGGCATGGCGGTGACGCGGTAGTCGCGCGCCACGTCCTGCACGTGGTCGACGTTGACTTTGGCAAACTCGAACGTGTCGGGCACGCTGTGCTTGGCCGCCAGCTGCTCGTAGACGGGCTTGATGGCCTTGCAGGGGGGGCACCAGTCGGCGTAGAAGTCGAGCGCGACGTACGTGTTGGCGGCGAGGAATGCCTGGAGGTCTTCGGACGAGGTGATTTCTCTGACCATTTTGGGGCGGGAGGTGTTGGTGGCGGTGGTGGTGGTGATAATGGCAGGGATTTCAGGAGGTGTTTTTCTTGGTGGCGATTGTGGGTGCTTTAGCTGATGAGGCGATTGAGGAGCTTGGGAGGCGATTGAGGAGCTCGAGAAATCCTCAAGACTGTATGCTTGTGCTCCTTGTTTGTTGTTGCTGAGAGAAATGCGAATTCACTTCAACCTGCCAGATGCGACACTTTTAAACACTCAAGTCCATCCCGCCTTACAAAGACTGCTTCAGCCACTTTGGAAGCATGACGAACACTCATGGAATCTTTCCCGCCCTGCTTTGCTTCCAAATCCATCACGTGACGCCAATTGCGCTATTTAACCCCTCCTCTTTGTCATCCCCAGTGCCATCAAGGTGAGCAGCAAACATGACCAGCGGCTCAGTCAGCCACATAAGCACAGAAGTGGCTGGAGCCCTCGCGTGGGTGACCTAATGCAGGCTAGATTCCAAATCTGTGCCGCCTGCCGTTTCCGCCATCATGCAAGGAACAGCTTTGTGGAAGTTGAGCTTGACGGTGGTGGATGGTGTGATTCAGCTGAACGGGCGGGATGCACCAGACTGCTTCGAGATGTCCTCAGGGTGTGTCGGCAACCGGTTCATTATAGTCTTTCCAGAATGATAATGATCTGACCGGCCAACTTTGGTTGGGACGGTAAGACGGATACTCAACCGAGTCATGCGTGTTCTCCTCTGGAATATTCTCCGACTCGGACACAAGCCGTCGGCCTTCAATCGTCGACTCGTCGGTGCGACAAAAACTCTCAATCCATTAGTCTCGGCCTCACTCGTCCTTCATCTCCATCTGGCCCAAACCGTGTCTGTTTGGAGTCTTTTGTTGGCTGGAACAAAGTCGCATCTTCCTTGGCATCAACCCGTCTCCGATGCTTCCGAGATTTCACCTCTGTTGGTCGGTTCCGTCGCCCAAAGACCGTTGCAGTGCTCGTGCACGACGGGAGGGAAGGAAGGCAGAGGGAACGAAGAGAAAAGGGAGCTATTCGCCTACGTTAGGCCATCGTGCTGCCGCAACCGCCCCCAGATCCGCCTCCATTTTCTCGCGGGCTCCGGCAAAAGAAAGGACAAGCCGTGATCGACACGCTCTTGGCCGGCTGGATCCATTTGCGATGCGCGCTCGTGATGCCGACGACTCCAAGTTTGGAGAGGAGAAACCCCGTCTTCCCCCGCGTAGCTGTGACTAAAGATTATCGCCGACCCTCCACCAAAAGCTGATCTGGAGGAGGGCGCACCAGCCCAATCTCACGATGGAGGCATGCAAGGCCGCACTCGCAGTCGTCCCAGGCCAGAAGGAGAAGGAAGCCCCGCCCAGAGCCGACGGGTGGTGAATAATAAGCTACGTGAGGTCCATCGGACCACAAATTATGCCCTCATGGCGGACTCGAACCGGATGAACTAGCTGTCTGCCTTTGTCGCGTGATGGTGACATTCAAGATGACTTACTCCCCTTTGTGTTAAGATATGCGAACGCATATAAGTCAGCAGCTGGGAGAACTCGAAGTGGTTCGTCCACCGAAGCGCCAAGCTTCACCGTTCGAGCAAGGTAGCCCCGGGAGTCGGCAAACACCTGATTCGAGGGCAACCGTTCGTTGCTGTGCCGTATTGGCATTTTTTCCTGTCCTCAGCTCGTTCTGGCATGCCGGAAGTGGTAAACGGTTCGGCCACGGTGCCTCGATCAATGACAAGACGCAAGCCGCAGCTGCAGGAGCCGAGTGCCCTTGCGGGAACAAGGGTGCTCGCTCCCTGCCCCCCCTCGAGGTCCCGGCGTAGCGAAAGCCCTGAATGAAGTTTTTCTTCCTGCCGCGTGGGAGCAAGGGGCGGAACTGTAGGGGTGCGCCTTGGGCCGATTCGCTCACGTCACAGTCGAGGAGAAAGTGGCCAGGCCAGGGGTGACAGGCTTTGTCGGAACACGACAGTGACGGGGCCTGGTGAGGGATGGGATTGCAGAAGGAAAAAGCAAATAATAAATGGCCCCCCTCGCGGATCCAAGGAAGCAGTGCCCCGAGCCATGAAGAGAAGACTGCGTGTGACGACTGATCCACTGGTATCGCGAGCATCTCGGGCCATGGAAACGGGGAATAACACAATGGAAGCCGATGAGGAGAGACGGGTCCTCACACGGTGCAGAAAAGGGGCATCCAGAGAAAGACGACCTCTTTTCCCGAACCAAGGCCGCATCCCACGCCACCTCCCACTGCCGCCAATCTCTCCCGTCCCCTCCCATTCCCACCAAGAACAGACGCACGTTGTTGCCATGAAGCCTTCTCGAGAAAAAGGCCGCGCGCACGCCACCACCGCATCCCGGTCTGTTCGTTCGAAGCCCTTCCCCCCTGTTCGTCCAATGAAGAGCCCTATGCCGGCCTCGCCCAGAGCGCCGTGTTACCGGTTATCCGTCCGTCGGCGTTGGATGGTAAACTTTGCAAGCCCGCCCAGTCGCCCAAAAAAAAAAAACACTCCGAGATCAGCGTTGTTTTTTCGACCTTTCTCTCGGTAAGGGTAAGGTGATCGACATGCCATGTGTTTTGCTCATCGCCATCAAAATGTCGCAAAGTCAATCTGCAAAGGAGAAAAATGGGCATGACGAGCAGAGGAATCTCCATCTTCCCCTCGTTGGGCCTTGTCTTGCCCATCCCCCAGCTTTCCCCCTTGAGACTCCCTCCCCTTGAGACTCCTCCCCTCCGCCCCCCATCTCTCGTCGTCACCGTGGGACCCCTTCCACTTCTTTTTCTCCTGCTTGCTTTTTGCCCAGTTCCCACGGATCACCCGTAGAATAATTCCATGCAGCTAAACTGACTCGGAACCCTTGCCGCCCATGAGCTGACTCGGGCCCTGCGACCCACGCCGCACCGAGGAAGCGATGGGGACAGTTGATCCACGCGCCCCCAATCAATGCAGCAACTGGTAGAGATGATGGCGATGTGTCACGGAATAGGGCCCCCAGGCCCGTGGCCGCTCAGACAGGAAGGTTCTTGCGGGACTTGGAGCAAGGCTGGGATTGCCCCTGAGAAGGGAGAAGGGGACATGGATCTGCTCCGAAGTTCGAACTGAACTAGAGCCGACCCATGTCATCGAACCCGACGAAACTCGCAGGCTCATCATGGCAGAGCCCAAATAAAAGTAGTGCGGCCTGTCCTTCTTCACCCCTCCTTCGTCGTCTCGAAAAGTCCCCGGTTGGTTCGTCCGCACCAGAAGAAGAAACGAAGAAGAAGAAAAAAGCAAGCAAGCAAGTCCCTTGCAGATGCCATGAGCGCCGCCAGACCGACTACGCCTTGATTCCACGCCCCCGGCTACCGCGAACGACTTCATGATCGGCACTTGGAGTTACTGAGAGACCGAACTGCTCAGACGCCCTCCCCGCGCCAACCCGCAACACAAGCAACACCGCAGCCATGTCGGCCTTTGTGGCGGAGATATGGACGTGGTACGCCATAACATGGGTCATTGTCATTGCCCGAACGTATGTGCCCAGCGTCCCGCTGCATTGAAACATGGAATCCTTTTCAGTGGCTTACACGGCTTGGCTTGCAGGGCGTCGAGGAGGCTCTTGCTGGGTGCCTTTCTCAAGTTGCAGGTCGAGGATTACCTCATGTTCTTCTCCATGGTCCGTAGACTACAAGCCCTTGGACTTTGCTTGGGGATCGGTTCCCTCTGACGCATTTTTTTTTTCTTGCAGATCACCGACACCATCCTATTAATAGGCATGAGCATCATTTCGCACACGAGTAGCAACCTCATCGACCCCGACGACACGACGGAGCTTACTGCCGCCAACATCAAGGAGCGCGTGTACGGATCGAAATGGGTCCTCGTCGTCGAGCAGATGCAGATCATCACCATCTGGTCCATCAAGTTTTGCCTGCTCATCATGTACAACCGTCTCACGTCAGTCACTCCCTCATGGCCGAGCGACGTCAATATTAATTGGGGATTTGTTCTAACGCCAGCGACAGGATGAGCTTGAAGCAGAACCTCGCCGTCAAAGTCGTGGGCATCTACGTTATTGTCGGCTTCGTCATCATGGAGATTCTCTACTTTGGAGTCTGGTGCCGGCCGTTCAGCCAGTACTGGGCCGTCCCGCCTGAGAACTGTAGGTCCAAGTCTTGAGTGTTTTGTCTCTGGTGGGAATGGAAGCTAATATGACTGCAGCTCAATGTTCCGCGGCGACGAACCATCTCATCACCAACGCCGTGCTCAACATTTCTTCCGATTTGATGATCATTGCCATTCCAATGCCTATTTTCCTAAAGTCTCAGCTTCCCGCCAAGAGAAAGGCCGTTCTCTGCGGTGTCTTTGCTCTGGGCTGCTTTACTGTATGCATTAACAACTGCGCCTTGAGGTGCAATGTGCTGACATGACCAGATTCTCTCGGCCATTCTCAACAAGTACTACAGCTTCAACGACGCCTTCGGCTCCGACTGGACCTTCTGGTACGTCCGAGAGTCGTCCACGGCCCTCATCACGGCCAACCTCCCCTACATCTGGACCCTCCTCCGCCGCCTCTTCAACCTCAAGTCCTTTGCCGGCTACTCGCACAAGCGGTCGACGAATCCGTCGACCAACTTCCGCTCCGACTTCAGCCGCAACCCGCGCTCGGCCGCGCGCGCCGGCGACACGACGATCCACCGCCTCGACAGCGAGGAGCAGATCAACACGACCTACTCGATGCCCCTCAAGATCTACCAGCGCCACGACGTCGAGATCAGCTCCGAAGAAGCCAACCCCGACGACCGGCGGTCACCGCCGGGGGCTATCCCCCACGAGCTGGGGAACAACCTGTCCAAGGACTCGAGCTCAGGGCGCGACGACGAGACGGGCTCGGAACGGTCGACGGCGGGAGTGGTCAAGGTCTTCCACGGCGTTTGAGCGGCCGTTACTGCGATGGAATTTCATGCATGAATTAATTAGACAGCAGGCCGTCATGATGACTTGTATAATACCCCTGCATGCGGGAAAAGTTAGGAATATAATGTGTAGGCTAGCCTGGTAACGCCATAGAGAACAAAGCTTCATCAGCCAGTATTCTGCATGTGTGATGCCCTTGGAGGTGAATGATCACCGAACATCAGACCAGGGCCGCAGATTTAGACTGAAACGGCTTTGAATCGTCATGATGAACCATGCCCTGAAGAGCAGGTGCTCCAACGTCTCCCGCTTACTGATCCACCAGCCCAAGCCCATCGCCACTGAGCTATCGACGCCACAAAGCAGATAACCATGCGGCAAGGCGGGCTCCCCTGGTTGGATGACATGCTGCCGGTGCCATGCTCGGTTGCGCTATTCCTCTCGGCGCGAGAAAGGGGAAGCCTAAGCCTTTGGCAATGTCCGTATAAAAGCCGAACATCGGTGGCACTATCGAATCGCGGGCGTTTGCGACACCGGCTGGAACGCCGTTTGATGAAAGATGTAAGCTGCCGCGCGTAGCAAGATGACAAGTGCAACCCTATAAACCTGAGGCTCGCGGAAGATAAAACTATACTCGAAACACCAAACGGACGCAAATATCTCCGTAGTCGTGGAAGCGAGGTACCGCCCTCGAGGAACCGACATGGTTGCAGTTTGATAACCGGCACACTCTCCCGAACCCATGCTCCACAGATAAGTGAAGCCCTCATATCAGCACCATGGTCCATGATCCGATGCTCGCATACCAATCGCGGATTGGGCCTCCCAAGCACAGATAGCAAAGGTTTACTGAATCGGTGCATCCAGAGCCCGTTGGACCCGAATGAGCGGAATCGGCCACGTGGTTGACAAGAGATGCTGGCAGATTAAGTGGGTGAGACGTGGGTGAAGCAAGCACAGGGGAACGAGGGAACACCCCTGCGAGCCGCCTGAAGAGTGCGTTTAGGAGACGATGCATGGAGAAGGGGATAGGTTTGGGGTCTGTGGCAAGGCGAGTTTCTCATGTCTGGTCTCCAGCTTGCGGCATCAGATCCGACAGCATTCGACGGCATCAGGGGGCCAGGAAGCCTCAAGATGTTGCCGTTTCGTGGATGCAATCGCACACTGTTCTAGTTCTCCATTGCGGCGAAGATGTGATTATGCGCGAAGATCAAGCCAAAGGATAGCTCGCCAAAAATCTGGTAGACTATACGCCTTATTCCGTTGGCGCAGCCTCGTCCCGTTGACGGCAGCAGCCGTATGCCTCTGACGGCAACAACCTTGTGCCGTGTGAATGATGCATGCATATTAAATGAGCGTATCTAGGAGTAGACTGGTAGGTAAAACATCCACATACCAATGTATTAATGTGATATCACTGACGTGATACTAATGTTTAGTCAATTGAGTTCGTCAAATTCGAAGCCGCCCTTAAGTATCAAATTTAGAGTTGTTGATCTCCTTCACCTGCAAGTCCAGCTTAAGCACCGTATTTACTGCCGCAACGAAGGCTTTGCAGTCCCAGCACTCTTCCTTGTTCACTATAATTTGAGCTTTGTTAATCATAACCGGAGGTATGGCTTCTCTGAGATGCCAATGGTCTTCTGTCAAGACAACGTGGGTGTTCACAAAGTAGGCGATAAGCTGCTTCTCTGCGTGACAGGCGTAATACTGCCCTCTCAAGCCCTGATCTTTTTCGTTGTCTGCCGGAAGGCTATACTGGAGAAAGGCGGCGAGTTTAATGACCTCTGGCGTCCAACTCCTGCCATTGATGACAACTTGGTCCTCTGCATTATCACCATGTTTCCAGCCGCTCATTGCATCCACTGGCGTGAATTTGTCCTTCCTGGTGCCGGGGAATGTCAAGCGCGCAATGGCCTTGCTCATTTTAGGGAGAGGAAACTCTTTGACCAGGGCGACAGAGCGTCTTTCAAGGCTTGTGAGAAACTTGAATTCTTCAATGCCGTCATTCATCAAGGAACTTCGAACTGCCGCCTTGGATTCTTCTCTTTCCTTGAGAATGTTGACAATTTGTCGGCGCTCCGTATTCCGTTGGTGTCGTACTTCGATGAAAACATATAGAGGAACTGTTCGAACCTGTCATATCGTTCATCGTCATTTTGCTGTGATGGTATAGCGAAGTCAATGGGTGAATATCCTTGGTCATCTGTGGCTTCTATGTCTGCCCCGTGCTGGAGGAGTAATAAAACATTATGAAGTCGGCCCCAGAGCGCAGCCTCCATAAGGGGAGTCCTTCCTTCAGGGTTTGTGGCGTTGATGTCGATGTCGTAACAAAGGAGCAGCCTAACCATCTCAGGCCAACCCTCACATGCTGCCAGGTGTAAGGCTGTATTTCCCGTGTGGTTCACGCCCTGAAGAAAAAGTGTAGCCTCGGGATAAGAGTCCAAATATTCCTTCAGCCAACTTTCATTGCCTCCGACAAGGCTTGAGACAGCGTATTCGATCTTGAGGCATGTGGAGGTCTCGTCTTCATCTCCACCAAAGACCTCCTTTAATCGTCGAAAACCCTTATCAGTATTGTCAAGAATATGCGTCTCTTTTCCTTCTGTCCACTTTCGGCGCTCGAACCACGGCACTCCATTTCCTGCACCACTGCCGTCTGGAGCTGGCAACCGCTTGTCGTTCGGGTCCAGTTGTGCACCAATAGCCACATATCTTTCATTGCTTTTGTCCACATAGAAACCAATCTCTCCGGTCGACTCGTCGAAAGGGAAACACAGTTCGTAGAGTTTAAAAGAGTGATCCCGACAGTCGGCGGTTCGGCGGTGGTTGCCACGGTACATGTCTTGGTTGAAATAGTGATGATGAGTGCGGTTGCAGAATGGGCAGAGAACGGAGATTCTGGGTAGATTCCAGTATTGCACCTTGGCATGAAATACAGCCGCCATTTTAAAATTGAGAAGCAAACTGTATATTTGAGTGTAACAAGTGGTTGTGATGGATTTGGTTGAGCTGATCGTAGGTCTTTGTTAGAGGTCGGTGGTTCCTCCGTCTTCGTCGCGTTCGTCTTGATGTTATCGAGAACGCTTTGAGGATTGAATTGGTAGTTTCTAGCGCCGCCTCTTTTAGGGAGAGCACCGAGTCCTGAGCCGGTCGAGCAAAGACTTCGATCGGATGCGGAGGAGCACGACGAGAAGACGGGTGGGTTTAAACTTTTAGACACTGATGGGCCCGAAGATGTGCACAAACCAGGATTGCGTTTAGCATGTGAAAGATATCTTGTAACATGATATTATCATATCGCATCACTTGCGAGAACACGCAAGCTCCTCTCAGCTGAGCAGGGTGCCACGTCACGATGACATATCGAACCAGTTCAAAGGGGGAGGGTGAACTACCAGAAGGGACCAATAGTGAGGAGGAAAGGACGATTGCGCGCCTAAAGTTCCCATATGCAGCTCGTGAGCTATGCGAAGCGCACGACTTCTGGCGGTTGCGGACTTTGTCAGATGGAAATTAGAGTGCTGGTGGTGCATGATTTAACTACAAATTTTTGACTTTGCTGTGTTCGTGAGGAAAAGGGGCAAAAAAAAAAGCAATATACTACGCAGTAAACTTTTGGGGTGCGTACTAGCACCTCCATCAATGAGATATATGTTAGCATGTCAAGGTATCTCTACTTGGTATAATTTCTTGGCCAATAGTAGATAGATAAATGCAGATCTACATCTATCTACATCTACATTTCATCTATGTAAGGATATTGGGTCACCAAGCACTTTACGGAAGGAAGCGGCACACGGGTGGTACTATCTCATAGACAAAGGACCCTATGGTCATTTGACGCAAGGGTGCTAATATCTCGGAATTGTCCATTTCACTAGCTAGCCTGTGTTCAAAGAATGACAATAGAGACCTATGAGGTCAGTGTTATATTAGATTAAGGTTATTTTACGCAGCATCATGTGTGGAGGGCTGCATACCTGACGTTAGCTAAGTGCTTACGGAGCTGATATAGAGCCTTAAGCATTTATGGAATTTGCCGACAATGGTGGTTAAGTGGGTGTATTTATCAAGGCAAGCTCGCTATGATACACAAACCGCCACTCATGATAATCATTTAGTAGGAGCTCAAAGAATATAACATCCTTACGGATACTCTTCAACATATTCCGAATTCTCTTGACGAAATTCTGAGGAACATTTGATTCACATGTCGGTCTAGACGAACCTTATCTAATATTTAACTTTGGACTTTCATTAATGAATGTAACGCAGCAAAAAATACGAGGAATAGACTCAAAATGGACGACGACGTAGTGAAGCTTCCCTAACCGCTAGGGCGAAGGTAGTATGGCCGTATTACGAGCGGCCGTGCGGTCGGTTAGGCATGACGCGCACACAAGTTAACCTCAAAGCTGTTCCGGGACTCGGCGAGAATCTTTATCAGTCGTTCCACCGAGAATTATAAATATCTGCAAAATTACCTGGGCCGGTATATATTGATTCGAGTATCCCAATTTATTGGGTATTGGAGTTTCTTAAATCTTACCCCTCTCAACCATGACCATGTCCGCAAAGAGCCCGCTTGAATCCCCAGGGGCGTCATTCAGCCATCTCCGCACCTCCACATCGAGCTACCGCTTGAACCAAATCGAGAAGATTAGGTCCAATGGAGCGGGAGAATTGGTGGCGTTACCCCAACTGGTTGTTTGCGGAGACCAGTCAGCAGGGAAGAGCTCGGTCTTGGAGGGCATCACAGGGTTTTCTGTACGAGGTTTCCGACTGAAATCATCCTGCGGCATACTGAGAGTTCTCAGACCACATCGATCGCTGCCAGTATTAGGCCCCACGCTTCACGAACCCAGGAAGTCCAGCAAACACTCAGGTCATATCGAAAGGATGTTCAAGACATGTCGGAACTGCCATCCATCATTGATGACGTGTCGAAACTCATGAATATTCGGGGATACACAGGCAATAGTACTGACTACGCTTTTGCATCTGATGCTCTGCGTATCGAAATAACAGGACCTATTGGCCTTCACTTGAGTGTCGTGGATTTGCCAGGGCTTATTTCGGTTTCCAGCGAGGAGCAGACAGAGGAGGACATTGATGCGGTCTATGATATGGTTACAGCTTATCTTCAAAGCTCGCGAACGATTATTCTCGCCGTCCTACAAGCCAGTAATGACATGGCCAACCAAGCTATCATCAAGCTCGCAAGAAAGCATGATCCTGAAGGCCAGCGGACCGTGGGAATCATCACCAAGCCCGACTTGATCAACGAAGGTTCGGAGGCAAAGATTGCGCTTGTTGCCAAGAATCAAGACACCATCAAACTCAAACTCGGTTTTTTCCTTCTCAAAAACCCCAGTCCCACCGAGCTTATGGGAGGGATAACGGTTGACAATCGGTCTAACCGTGAGCTCCGTTTCTTCTCGACACCCGCCTGGGCAAGCCAAAACCTTGACAAGAGTCGAGTTGGGGCAGAGAATCTAAAGCTTTTCCTGCAAGATCTTCTCGATGCCCATATAGAGAGAGAACTTCCCAAGGTGCGAGACGAGATAAAGAAGAGCCTGTCTGCGACGGAAACAGAGCTGAGGTCTATGGGAGATGCTCGGCCATCTCTTGGGCATATTCGTTCCTTCATGACTAGTTTGAGCATGAGGTTTTACGAACTAGTTCAAGCTGCCCTTGACGGGAACTACCACAGTATCGATGCCGAATTCTTCTCCATGAACAAAGTGTACAGGCTTCGAGCGTGTATACAAGAAATCAACACTGAATTTGCCGCTTGTATGCGGGACTGCGGACAGATGCGGAGAATCGGACCTCCCTCTCGATCCACCAGTCCGGATCACGAGTCAGCTAATGAAACAGCTCAGCTCATTGTGAGCAAAGTGGAAATGATGCAGTGGGTGAAACAGGTACGTACATCGCACGGTCAGCTACTCCCTAATTATAACACAAGTGGCACAGGCCTACTCTCGCACGAGAGGGAGAGAGCTGCCAGGGAATTACAATTGGGCGCTTCTCTCCGAGCTCTTCCAAGAGCAATCGCGACGATGGCCTAGCATTGCTGAAGCACATGTTCATGATGTCCTGCGCATCGCATCGCAGTGGACAAGTCAGGCCGTTGAGAGACTCATACATGAAGATAAGCTGCGGAGCGAAGTCGACATGATTTTGTGCGCGTGGCTTGACAAGGCTAAACAGCTTGCATTGAACGAGCTCGGTAACCTTGTAGATGACGAACGGAGGAGTCCTTCGACATACAACCACTACTATACCGACAACGTCCAAAAGTCCAGATTGGATTCCGCAAGGGCTGCTTTCAGAAAAGCCATCGCCCTTGTCACTGAAGAAAACTGGCACGGGAAACTGCGCATCAACAATCACCCAGAGGGTATTGAAAACTTTGTCTCCGCTGTTGAAGCCCGGATAACTGTCGATATGGACGAACAAGCATGCAATGAGGCATTGACAGAGCTCGATGCGTACTACAAGGTGTGTAGCTCGGACCGCGTATAGGTAGGAATTTGACTAATCTGGGAGTAGGTTGCGATGAAAACATTTGTCGATAACGTGGCTCGACAGGTGATTGAGCGTCACATCATATCGCCTCTACCAAAAGCGTTCTGCCCAAGCTCAGTGGCTCAGCTCTCTGATGACGAGCTTTTGCGCATAGGGTCTGAACCTGAGCAACAGAGTGCACGGCGCGCAAGACTCACCGATGTGGCGCAGAGCTTGAGACGAAGCTTAGTCGATTTACAAAAGCCCCGTCCTGAATGACTAGTCTTAGCATCTCTCAGATGTTTCCGTACTCTGCGTCATTTCCGTTTTGCTCACAAGGAGCTGAGCTGTTTCATTAGCTGACTCGTGATCCGGACTGGTGGATCGAGAGGTAGTTTAGTTCAAATCTGTCTGCCCCTCGGTATTGGTTTTTGCCCATGGGGTTTTCCCAATGCCATCACGCAAATGCGGAGGGGTCTAGTCTATCAGATCGTTTAGGAGAAGCTTGTATTCATACCTGTCAAATTGATCACGTGGGTCTGGCTCTAGAGAAACCCCCCAAGTTGAGGATATTCCCATAACCTACCCATCTGGAAGACCCAGACCAACCTCGTCCCTATATCTCACTATCTCTAGTCATGTCCCAGCTAAGAAGGGCCTGAATATATCCCCTGGTGTCCCAGAGGCTATGGGGCAACATAAGAGTGACTAACTTCATGTTCTGCAATTACCAGGGCGTAGATATCAACTTCCGGAACACGACATCCGGCGGGGCGCACCACACCCTCACCAACGAAAATTAGTTCTCTTTAACCCACGTTAGAGTCGCTTGAGTGTAATGGATCGTGTGTACTTTCTCGGCACGAGAAGGCTGGACTGAGTATGACAGCATCCCCGGGGGGAGAATACGACAGACCAGGTCTCGGCTCTGAGCTGGATATGCCAAGCTCCGGGTTTCTTTGCCTACAGTGAAGGCTGCTTTTAAAGTCGCGGATACCCCCCCCGAGTCTGCAATGTCGTTTCGAAGAAAGCGAGCAGTCCCCTAGTCTCAAGATAGCTTAGGGAGGTTCTGCGACTTGCATTCAACCTACAAGCTTCCTGCAACTGTCTTCCTGTTCTCTGACTAAATCTCCGATTGACTACTAGCGGGCGACATCATGATCTGGTAGGATTGTCACTCTACCCCTTCAGAAGGTCTCACATGCCTGTCACGGCCTTACCTCTGAGGAGGAGCCCCTGGTTGTTCTTCATGCGTATATGTAGCCGTGAAGGGTGAAGCGATGGATTCATTATGTGACGGAATCCCTAGAGTCCCTGGCCTCTGCTGTGGAGATTCTGGCATTCAACGTCGCCACTACGGCCATGAAGCGCGACATCATATGCCCACTCGATTGCCTCTTTATCTGCTCATCTTCCCTTTAGCTGGTACATCAATGACCCGAGAGTCTCGGGATAGCAGGGGTCAACGTGAATATAATTCGAGCACGGGCAAGGACATGCAGTTGAAGAGGTCTCCTTCGTCCTGTCTCGCGATGCCAGGTCTCCTTAATAGCGGAGATTGTATGCCTAGAGCTGGAGAAGTCCCGAAACCCGGGTTCAACTGGAAGTTTAGCCGACCACAAGACCTGACTTCGAGGCCAGCACAAGCGACAATGAGGCGGCGTGTATCGCCCGGAGAGTGAATAGCTACAGTTATGGATGCCTTCGCGTAGATTAGTGACAGTACTCTTGCCTGGATTATTTGTGGCCGCTTGTGAATCTCCCCATAGCTCAGAGTAAGTCTTGCTGGCTCGATTCCTCGCGACGCGTCGGCGTCTCAAATCAAAGCGGGTGGGCTTTTCTGGCGGGATTGTATGAATAGTTAATTAGATGACAAGTGACTGCCTCACCTAGCAGATAATAATCGCCCTTCTTTTATGAGTTCGAGGTCCAGACCAGAACTCGGATGCGAGCTCGCCGACTCCCCCATCCCCATCTCGAGATGGACTCAGGGACATCGCGGGAGCCTCCACTGCTATAAATATGGACCTCGTGCGCTTTCGGTGGGCTCAGCGTCGCATTTTAGGGGGCCCCGGGGTTCCTGGAAATAGTCACCCGCGGGCTGAAATCGCGGGGAAGGATTCGCGGTGCATGGAGGGATCTCGACAACAAGGGCCTGCATGAAAAGATGAGGCACGTAGGCGGTCCTGATTGGGGACGTGTCAATATAATTAGGCTGAATCTGACATTGATTCAAGAGTGGCTATGGGATTGCCAGCGAGGTCGGGCCGTTTCGCTTTCTCCTCAAAATCGAACGAGCTGCGTACGGAGTACGGATACATATGCGAAAGATGCTGACTGCTTCAGGATCAAATACGCCACTTCGGGACTTCCGCTGCACTCCAAGTAAACTTTGAAACCCTTACAAACAGCGGCTGCAGTGCACAGAGGGCGCGACGGTGCGCTGAGATGGCTGCATGCATGTCAAGGGGGCTTCCACGGCTCCCCCTAGCTCCCTCTAGCTGCCTCTCTAGCTCCCTTCACATGCGTCAGGGCCAGCATGGAACGCCCGTCTGAATGCCCGGAAGACGTTTTCCACGATAGTTTGGAGGGCGCCAGCGGTCCGGATTCCTTCTGCCAGGCGACGCCAGTGATGCGACTGTGGTATCAAGGGGCAACACCTACCGAGTCGACGGCGCCGTCAGCGCAAGGTCGGAAGGATTCGGTGAGGAAGCGTAGCAGACTAGGCAATCCTGGTTTCCTATGGACAACTCGCGCGCATCGAGACTTTGCATTGTCGCAGCTGCATGGCACAGCCCTGCATCGTCACCAGCTCTTGGATGGGCATCATGTACTTCGTACGCTCCTTGGAACCATCGCTGCAGCCAAGACGGGCCACAAAGCCATTGTATAAAGCGCGGCCATCCCACAGTTCTAGACTCGACGAGGCGTTCACGCTAGGTCTCACAAGCTCTTAGCGTTTCAGCCTCTTTTGTTCCCGAGGTTTGGTCTGGCTTGTTCATCTGCCGAGTCATTCTCCACACCCCTTCGACCATCCCCAGACTCAAAACTCGTCGCCCCTTTCATCGTGCCAGGGCAGGGTCGAGTTTTCCGGGGTAAGATATTCCACGGTTCCCCATTGAACAGCGGACGGGTATAATATAGCGACGTGCAGTCCACTTCATCTCGTCCATTCCGACACAGACCTTACACTCCCTCCCCCTCAAAGAAGCCTCCATCATGACGGACCGCGACGCCGGGTCCGGCAGCTCCGACAGGGACATGCAGGCCGCGCAGCTGGAAGCCGGAAACGCAGTCTTCGAAAAGGGCGTCGTCGAGCACGCGGAAAAGGTGGTGCACGCCGATGGCACCGTCGACTACCTCGACGCCAAGGCCCTGGGCGGCGATGTTGAGCAGATGCCCAAGGGATACTTTCGCAGCGCGCAGTTTATCGGGACGGTGACGGTAGGAATGGTTGGGTCCTTGTTGAAAGCTCATGCTGATGTGTCTTAGGCCCAATGTCTCGGGAGTATCTGCGCCTATCTTGGCTGGGTGCTGCCCGCAAACACGCTGTACGTCTATCCGACCCGTTTTACGCTGTGATGGCTTCGTGTATTTACATCAGTAGATCCCTCATCAACCAAGACATCGGCCCCTCCAAGAACATCAACTGGGTCGCCACCATGTGGACCATGGGCAGCTCTATTGGCTTCCTCCTCTTCGGCCGCCTCTCCGACATGTACGGACGCAAATGGATGGTGCTCGGATGCACCGTCCTCGGGCTCATCGGCTGCATCATCGGCTCCTGCGCGCAGAGCGTCGAGATGCTCATCGCGGCCAACATCTGCAACGGCGTCGCGGCCGCAGGCCAACTCTCCTTTGGCATCGTCCTGGGCGAGCTCGTCCCGAACAAGTGGCGCGGCCCCATCACGTCGCTCGTCTTCTTCTCGTCGCTGCCCTTTGCCGTCTTCGGGCCCGTCATTGCCCGGTCCTTTTACGAGAACACGTCGTCCCGCTGGCGCTGGAGCTATTTTATTGGTGACATCCTGGGCGCCTGTTCGCTCGCCCTCTACTGGTTCTTCTACCACCCGCCCGAGTTCAGCCAGCTGCACGTCCACGGCAAGACCAAGTGGCAGATGACAAAGGACCTGGACTTTGTCGGCATCTTCCTGTACGTCTCGGGCTGCGTCCTCTTCCTCATCGGCCTGTCCTGGGGGGGCACCCAGTATGCCTGGGACAGCGCCGAGACGCTGTGCACGCTGCTTATTGGCGTTGCGACCATTGCCGCGTTTGTCATTTACGGTATGTTTGACGACTTCGTCGCTTACGAGACGAACGACGCCTGCTAACTCCTCGCAGAGGGCTTCTTCTGCCGCACCACTCCGCTGATGCCGCCGCGAATGTTCCGCAGGATTGGCTTCGTGGCCATCACCACCATTGCCACGCTCGGCTCCATGGTCTATTACTCCCTGACGGTGCTGTGGCCGACGATCATCAGCGCTGTCTACACGTCTGACATTACTGAAGTCGGCTGGCAAAGCTCCGTCGTCGGCGGCGGCGTCCTCCTCGGCCAACTCATCGCCGGCTTCTGCATCTCGTACGTGCCCAAGGTCAAGTGGCAGTGCATCATCGCGTCGGGCCTCGCCTTTGCCTTTATGACTTCGTTGACGACCATCTCGATTAACCGCTGGGCGGCAACTATTGCCCTCGGTGTGCTCACCTGCACCTCCATCGGCTTCGTCGAGAACATCTCATTCCCGGGCGTGACTCTCATCTGGGAGGCCCAAGATATCGGTCTGGCCACAGGCGTTTTGGGCTCGATCCGTGGCTTTGGCGGTGCCATTGCGCAGGCTCTGTACGTATCGGTACTGAACAACGAGCTCGCCAAGAACATCCCCAAGCTCGTCGTCCCAGCCGCCGTCGACGCTGGCCTCCCGCAGTCCTCGGTGCAGGATCTATTGGCGGGAACGGCAACGGGCGACTTCTCGGCGGTCCCGGGCATCACCGACGCGATCCTCAACGTCGTGGCCCTCGCGCTCAAGGACTCGTACATTGCCTCGTTCAAGATTGTCTTTTACACCACTATTCCCTTCTCCTTCATCCTCTTCGCCATGTCGTTCCTGGTGCCCAATATGGAAAAGTACCTGGGCAACAACGTCGCGAAGAAGCTCCAGCGGATGCATTAGCTATGTACAAGATTCATTCTAGATTAGTTACAAATAAGACAATGGTTCTATCGCAAACAGACTATACACAATACTACGCTCCCAACGACTCCATTCCTCTACCTTCTCTTGTTCTTCATACACGAACCCACTCTACCTTCTCCCCCCCTTAGGTACAAACCTCACTCTACCTTCTTCTTCCCCTTGTTCTTCGGCACCCTGACAAGCCAATACAAGCCCAAGGCCGCAAAAATATTAACAATAATGTACACCCACATCAGTCCAAAGTCGCGCCATCTATTGTCGTAACTCGACCCAACACTATTAAGGAAGGCATTCGTGTCTCCGATGGAGCAGTAGGTACACGTCGTCGTGCTGTTGCCGTCGGCCAAGTAACCCCCGGCAACCTTGATATAGACGGACATATAGTCCTGGCAGTTCATGCCGTCGGGCGGCGCGAAGCTGACGTATTCGTTGGCCGCGCAGACGACCTGCGTGTTCGCGATGCCCGTGGCCAGCATGGCCGAGACGAGGTACGTAAAGGGACTCACGCGGTACATGAAGATCCAGAAGCGAGGCATGGTGCTCGGGCGGGCGAGAACGCCGCAGAAGATGAGGCACATCATGAAGAGCAGGTTGGCAATGTTGCCGCCGTTCTCGGCCGACTCGCACCCCGCGATGATGAAGTCGGTAAAGGTGCAGGTGAAGAGCATAAAGGTGAGGATCAGCAGGAACATGAGGGCTCCCCTCTCGGCCACGGCATCGGACGGCTCCGCGTTATGGTACAGGCCAATGGGATAGTACCAGCAAAAGTAAATGGCGGCCGCCATGAGCGTGTTCCACGGCAGCTCGACGAGGATCTGGCTCAGCATGAAGACCTTCCAGCTGTACGTCTTGGAGGGCCGCTCCCGCACCTCGTAGAGGTCCCGCTGGATGACAAAGTGCGGCATCGTCTGCTGCACCATCTGGCCAAAGACGGTCAGGACCTGGAAGATGGCGAACATTTGGTTCTGCAGGCCCTGCACCGTGTTGGGCGACTGGTAGAAGACGAAGCCGACGAACAGGGCGATGATGACGCAGAGGGAGATCTTGGAGTAAATGTACGACGGCGTGCGCCAGTACTGGTCAAAGACGCGGCGCGTGACGTTGAGGAGCTGCACGCCAAAGGGGGCCGCAAACTCGTCAAACGAGGAGGGGTCGTCGTCCTGGGCCGTCGTCGTCCCCGGGCGAGCGGTGAGTAGCTCGAGTTCCTCCTGCACCTCGGCCGCCTCCTTGGAGTCCCGCCAGATCTGCGGCCAGTTGAGGTCCGTCGAGGATCCCGGCGCGGCCCCGATGACCTCGAGCATCCATTCCGCGGGGTTCGCGCCGGGAGGACACGGCTGGGCGCCCTTGCGCTCGAAATAGTCAATCATGCAGCGCGAGTTCCGGCCGACGTCGCCGAAATAGACCGTCTTGCCGCCGCTGGCGAGGAACAGCAGCCGGTCGAAGCGCTGGAAGAGAATGGCGGATGGCTGGTGGATGGTACACAGGATGGCCTGGCCGCTGCGAGCCAGCTTCTCGAGGAGGTCCAGGATGGCCCAGGACGTCTGGGAATCTAATCCAGAAGTCGGCTCGTCGACGAACAACAGGACGGGGGGCTTGGCAGCAAGTTCAACACCAATCGTTAGACGTTTCCGCTGCTCGACATTGAGGCCCTCGCCGAGGATGCCAATGACGGCTTCCGAATAGTCCTGCATGTCGAGCATCTTAATGACCTCGTCCACGTAGGCCAGCTTTTCGTGCCGCGGGATGTGCTTTGGCTGACGCATCAGGGCCGAGAAGTTGAGGGCCTCGCGGACCGTCGTCGTGGACAGGTGCAGGTCTTGCTGCTGGACGTAGCCGGTTTTGCGCTGGAACGAGGCGTCCCTGGGCTTGTCGTCGACGAGGATCTCGCCGGTGATGACGCCCATGTTTATGCGGTCTGCGAGACAGTCGAGGAGGGTTGTCTTTCCAGCCCCGGAGACGCCCTGGGAGTCGAGTGTTAGAACAGGGAGTTTCTCTACGTCGAGGACTTGCACTCACCATTAATGCCGTCATGGTACCTGGCTTGACCCAACCTTCAACGTTGTCCAGAATGCGTCTCGGCTCCCCCTTGATCTTGATATCGTAGCAGACCTTGTTCCAATGAAACACGCTCGTCGACTTTTGAATATTCGCATTCTGCCCGCCCGGCGAACCCGGCTTCTCGGCCACGGCAACACGCCCAGCCACCTTTTCGTTCCCCTCAACATCATCCGTCGCGTGTCGTCTCCCCGGTCGCTTGTACCCCCTCCGGAACACCAGCACCTCGCCCTTTGACTTCTTGGCGCTCACAACCTCGGCAAAGCTCATGTACGTGGCCAGGAAGAGGAAGATGAAGCCGATGACGATGCCGACGTTGCGCCACTTGTGCGCGTGGTAGTAGCGAAAGGCCGAGTTGATGTAGGCGTCGCCGTTGACAATGGCTTTCCCCTCGACGGCGCCGACGGACGAGCACACGCGGTTGGCCGCCGCGATGTTCTTGTACGGCTCGAGCGAGGCGCTGGGGATGAACTGCGTGCAGGCAAAGTCGCGCCCGTGGAACTCGTTGACCATGAGCGACTCGAAGGCGTAGGCCAGGGGGTTGATGTAGTTGATCCAGCGGCACCAGTCGAGCATGTAGCTGATGGGGATGACGAAGCCGGTGAAAGTGACGAGGGCGAGGATCAGCAGCGCGGCCGGGACCATGGCCTGCGACATGGTCCGCGAGGCCGACGCGATGGTGCGGAAGATCATGGACATGCAAAGCGTCGTAATAAAGGTCAGGAACAGGAAGAAGAAGAAGGCCCCCGCTTCGCGGCGCAGGTTGGTCATGAAGTACAGCGTCAGGTTGTAGGTGAAGGCGTTGAGCGTCTTGTACGGCAGGTCACACAACATGGAGGCTATGGCCTCGGCCGAGGGATGGTACAGGGCGTACCGGTCGTGTTTCTCGACAATGGGCCGTTGGGCGTAGAGAGTGAGGATCTGAATGTGTTAGTCCTGGAGTGACTCATAGCAATGACCTCCTCTATTCACTCACCTCGAGTGCGCTGGAAAAGGCATTCGACAAGCACGCCATAAACACCAGAGCCCCCCGCTGATAGAAGCTCCCCGTGGTCGGCTGCATATTATAAAACACGCTGCCCACGATCAGGGCCATGAAGAAGTTGCCAAACAGCATCGACAGCGTCAGCACCGGGTCCGCCACCAGCCGCCGGAAGCCCCTCCAGCAGCACAGCGACACCTGCTGCCCGTAGCTCAGCGTGTAGGGGCTCTTTGCGCGCTGCGCCTTTGCCTGCACCGCCCGCTTGATGGCGCGGAACTCTTGGGCTCCCGGCCCGTCGATGGGGTTGGTCTGCTTGTAGGCCTCGATGTCGGCCTGCAGCGCCGCGTAGTCGGACGATTTCCTCCACGCCGCCGCGAACTCGTCGGGCGTGCGCGGGGCTCTCCCCTCGAAGCCGGCGCGGACGACGCGCTCGCCCGGGCTGGTCATGGAAGTGAGGAAGTCGGGCGTGGTCTGGCGGTCGGGGCAGTCGAAGCCCAGGTCGGTAAAATACTGCTTCGCGGCCGTCGTCTTGCCAAAGAAAATCTGACGACCCTCGTACAGCACCAAGACCTTGTCGAAGACGTCGTAGGCGGCCTGCGGCGCCTGATAGATGGAGACAAAGGCCGTCGTGTTGAACAGCTCCGTCTGCAGCCGCAGCGTCTTGCAGAACTCGACGGCGTTGGCCGAGTCGAGCCCTCGCGTGCTATTGTCCCAGCACTGCAGCGGCGCGCCGCTTAAGGAGGCCTCGGCGATGGTGACCCTCTTGCGCTCGCCGCCCGAGACGCCGCGCACGTATTCGTTGCCCACGCGCGTATTGATGGTGTGGCTGATGCCAAACATGGCCATGACCACGTCGCGGAGATGCGTCACAAAGGTGTGCTTGGGGATGCCGCCGGGAATGTTGCGGGGGGCTCTTGCGCTGGCGGCGAAGAGGAGCGTGTCGCCGACGGAGAGTTGGGGGAAGTGCACGTCGACTTCGGCCGTGTAGATGGCCTCTCCTCGATGCTGAGAGTGCATTTCCTTTGCCGAGATGCCTGAGCGTGTTAGTCTTCATGCTCTTTGTAATTGAGCTGCATCATGCAAGTACCTTGGTAGTTAAAGTATGAGTCGTCATTCACATAAATGCCACTCGTCTCCCCCGCAATCGTCTTGAGAAACGTCGAGCACCCCGACCCAGGCGGTCCCAGACAGACCAACATCTCGCCGTCGCGAACCAGCCCGTCAAAGTCGCGCAAGATGTCGATCCTCGTGCCGCCATGGCCGAGCAGCTGCCGCGGCAGCGACGCAATCTCGAGCCAGATGTTGGCTACGTTCTTCTGGTAGTCGGTCGGCTGCCCGTAGCCAAAGACGTTGAGGTTCTGGAAGCACACGCCCGCCTTGCGCGCCGTGAGGCCGTTGTCGGACAGCAGCCGCACAATCGACTTTGCCCAGGCGAGGGCGCGGAAGTTTTCGTTCCTCGGGTTCAGCGGGCTGTCCTCGTCGGCGGTGAAGGGGTTGCCGTCGACGGCCGACAGCTGGCTCTGGTGTGTGTACTGTCGAGCCAGGTCCCTCACGATGCTCGCGCGGCGTTCGTGCTCCGAGTCTTCGTCCTCGGCCTCGTCCACCGCAGGGACATCCCTCCCGTTCTCGTCGGCCGTCAGCGACCCATAGCTGCTCGATCCCGGTGGAGTAGACGCGGCCCTCACAGCCGTCGGTGTATCAGAGTCGTCGACGGTGGGGTGGTGGTGGTGGTCTCCTCCGCTTCGATCGTCCTTCGCCTCAGCCATGGTGCTTATGCAGACCCACGAGCTAGTGACGAGATCTAATCCGCTTGCGGTAGTTCGGCGCCGGGGAATTGGTAACGTTGAAAAGGTTAATTGATGACTGAATGCTTAGTGAGAAGCCTGGGGGGGGGAAACAGGAGGCTGGGGATGGGGTTTTCGTATTTCAGAAGCCCTCCCGAGACGCAACGGCTATCAGCAGAGGCGTCAACAGTCTAGGGACTGGTTTAAGTAGGGCATGGCCGTAGAGATGTCGTGATCGTCTGGTCGACTTACACAAGTGGAACCCCCTCATCCCTCGAGGACATCAACGACTATATGAGGGCGAGAAGCAGGCCGAACCGCGCCCCCTCGAACGCGGGGGATCGGGAGGACTGGGAAAAGTCAGCGCTGCATCGGCCCCTTTGCAAAACCCGACGCTTTCCCCCCCGTCGACCCGCGACCCCGAGGGATTCCTCCAAGAGGCACCCGCAAGCGACGCCGGTGGAGTCCTTCGGGCTATGGGTCGATCCCGACTCTCCGGGAGTAGTAGTGCGTCGAGTCCGTCGGTAGGGGGGGCCCTTGAGGCTTGGAGGCACCTTGAGGGGGGGGGCCTTGGGGGTCCCCTTGTTGGGCGACGAATCTATCTCTTTGGTTGTATGATTACATGATCCCAGCATCCCTGAGGCTGCGATCTTAGCGCCTCGCTCGTGACGGCCTGGGAAGATCGACTTGCGGGGAGGAGGCTTTGGAAAGAAGTTTATGCCATTTATATACCAAATCCGCTTTCGAGGGAAAACACCACCATGGTTATCCAGTAACCTTTTCACCATGGACACCAAACCCGCCTATCGACCAAAGGAGCAAGACGGACCGCCCGCGTGGGAGTCTTCGCTCGCATCATCCTCGTCTTCGTCCCGACTGCCCAAGAAGACGCCGCGGATACTCGCGTGCGTGCTGTGCCAGCAGCGGAAGAAGAAGTGCAACCGGCAGAGCCCGTGTGCGAATTGCATCAAGGCAAGTTGCCTCTCGCTCTCTCCCTCTCGGAGTAAAAAAGGGACTCCCTTGGCCGTCGATGCTTACGTTTGTTGAAAAATAGTTAAAGGCAGTGTGCATCCCCAGCACGCCCGCTCCGCCGCGGAAGCGTCGACGACCCAACCAGGAGCTGCTCGAGAGGCTGGCGAGGTGCGAGGCTCTGCTGAGGCACTGCACCTGCATCCCGCAGCCGCTGACGGACAGGATCCTGTCCGAGAACTCCTCGGACGACTCGCGCGGATCGCCTGAAGAGGAGACGACGGCGAGCCCGAGTACTGACGGGCCGTCTCCAAAGTGAGCTTCGTCTGGCGTGCTCATCACATTGCATCTACGAGAGCTCAAGGCAGAGTTCATCTTTCAGAGCCATTCACTCTTGCCACTACAATCAGCTCAGAGCTAGGCCGACTCCATAGCCCTTGATATCCATCATCCATCAGGATAGCACCTCCCGACTTTCGAGCTCGATTCAGTCCGCAACGAAGCGATCCGAAAATTATTGGACCCCATACGTGAGTAATCCAGGAGATTCTCGACATTCTCTCGCAGTCGGGGGGTTTTTTACAAGTCCGGTTTTCATTTTTGGGTTATTATTTTTTTTGGTCTGAACGATACCCTCACGACATTCAATTCTTGTATGACTTTCACTTTTCAACTTAAAGGCCATGTCGTTCAGGCTGCGGCGACGAACGGGGAAACTGGGAAAGGGTGGAATACGAATAAGTACGGAAATAATACGAAAATTGCCTCCCCTCAGACTCAGTGACAAGAGAGAGCGTTCGTTCTGGAAGTGGGAATCGTCGAGTATATCGAGGCGAAGGCAGTCCCACTTACAAGCTCCAGCCGTGCCTCGAGGCTCAAGACGAGAAGTGCCGGAATTCCAAAGCAGCTTTTTTCTGGGGATGTAGAGGTCTTCGGAGAGATCTGACCCCTCCAAAAGCCCCTTTCCCCCCTGCTGATTCGTTTGACCTGGTGGAGTGGGAGGCAGGTCTGGGTAAATTGACGCCCAATCACCACCACGACTCGGAGCAGGGCTGCTCTGCTCGGGTGACCATGCATCAGACGTCATGGTTTGACGACAAGTGGCACCACGAATGGGCCTGACCACGAGGTTTTTGGCCTGTTTTCGCTTCGAGTTTTCGGACCGTCTGATCACGCTTGCAAGCCTTTTCTTGCCTAAATTGCGTTATCTAGGGAGAAGAAGCCGCCCATGCAGGCATCACCTTGTCCAAGGTTTTGGTCGAATCGCCCACGGCTCGACATGGCGTTCCCGTTGGAATCCGCATGCTTCATCGCCGATGGTGGCATGGCCGATTCGGTAGGGAATTGTCACGCGACGCGGGGTATGTAGCTGCAATGCTACCTTGGTTTGTGGCTGTACGGAAATAGCATGGCAGTAGTCCGTACTGCCGAATAGGAGACCGGGATTGGTCGTGTTAAATTGGATGGATGATGCAACAAGTTGAGCACGTCCATGCTACTGCACGCATTGGTTGATCCTCGGTCAATCAACTTCATATAAGTTACTCAGCGCTCCAATCAGTAAACTCACGCCGGATTCGGATTGTGCAAGTAGTCTATAAGCTACCTGAATAGATATTATGTTAAGAAAGCGGGATGAGGTGTACTCTGGTGCCAATAAGACCACAATACTGGCCCATACATCAAACATTACTGAGTAAACATTACTATATATATACTCGTTATACAGTAAACAGCATCGAAAGCGATTTTTCGTGAATTTTACAAGTTACTCAACGTTCCCTGCAATCTAAAAATGTCATGTTCTCATGTAATTGTCGACAAAACACGAATAGATCGTGTCAGTTACCCTATAGCTCCCTGCACTCCATGCTCGGAATTTCATAACACTTGGCTGCTGAAACTAAATTGCACAAGAATTCCTTTCTAGAGCCCACCTTCTATCTTGAATAGACGTTGCTTTACTCACTGCTTGGGCTTCTGCCCATAAACAACGACACTATCAAACATTAGCCTGGATCAGCACCATCGAAACCCAACTCACATTGGCCAGTAGGCATGAATGGCGGGATTCTTCAAGTCCTTTCGAACTTCGGCCAGGAAGACATCCAGCTCTTCCTTGGTCCATCCCAGCACTCGAGTATACACGGCCGCGCTCAAGCCCTCGAGCCCAGAGGTGATGTTCTCGAGAGTCCACGATCCTTCCAACAGTTAGCACGAAAAGCGGCCGTTGGATCACTGCTCACCGATTTCCTTGAGCTTGGGGTCCTTTGGCCACCGGTTCTGCGGCCACTTGTACACCACCTGCGTGACATTCACGAAGCCCTGCGCCTCCAGCTGCTCCTTGTACTGGTACGCGCCGTCAAACGGCCGGCTGACGAGCCTGGTGCCCTCTAGCAGCTTGTCGACCCACTGCTTGACGTTGTGCTCGTCCGTCATGGTGCCGTCGTCGGACTTGATGGGGCAGATGTCGGCCACCTCGAGCCAGCCGCCGGGCACCAGGTTCTCGTAGGCCTGCTTGAACATGCGCGGCCAGTCGGCAATGGCGGCCGTCATCATGCGGCTGTAGATGAAGTCGAACTTGGCGCTAAAGGTCCACGGCTCCTCGAGGTCGTCGACCTGGAACGTCATGTTGGGCGCGACAAAGTCGGGCTGGATGGGACTCAGGTCGACGCCAATGACGTGGGCCTCGGGGTGCTCGTCGGCAAAGTCGAGGGCCCAGAGGCCGGTGCCGGTGCCAATGTCGAGCACGTTCTTCAGTTCGTGGCCCTGCTTGCCGGCGGGGGAGAGGTGCAGCTTGTCCTCAAAGGTGATGAGGAAGAGGTAGTGCTGTAGGTCGAGCCGCTCCTGCTCCCGGTCGTCGTTGGGAATCATGTACTTGCCGTCCTTGTAGGCGTGATACGTGCGGCCATTTTCCTCGCGGTACTTGAGGATGCTGCTGGTGATGGACGTCGTCGAGCTGACGTTGTCGTCCTCGAGCGAGGAGTCGACGTCCTGCTCGACCTCGTCGTCGGCCTCGACGAAGCCGACGCCCTGGGGCGCTGGAGTCGGGGCCGCCTCGGGCTCGGCCGCAGCGGGAGAGCGAGGGCTGGCGGCCCTTGGCGATGATCGGCCGGTCATTGCGAGTTTTTAGCTGGTGCTTTGCGTCGCACTGAGCGTGCCAATGTGGGTAAAGAGGGATCAAGGTATTTTGCCAGAGGGTGGACGAGGGATATCCCCGCCGCCAGTTCGTCTCACGCGAGGAGGGTGCGGGGTTCGCGGGACGAGTTGGTGGGGGAATGTGGAATGCAGGTGCTGCAATGGGAGCAGGGCATTGGGTGGTTTCGAGGCCGGATGCATCTGGACTGTTCGATGCAAGGGTGCAGGATAGCCAAGCGTGGGATGTGAAGGCGCTGATAGGGGCAGAGTCCAGCTTCGAGGACCACGGGCTTGACTATTCTTTTGCCGCTGTCACTGGGCAAGAAGAGAGCTTCAAATACGATATGATCGCCTCGGGAGTGTAGATGAGAGAGAAGGTTGTCTGAATCGAACGCGGTGGAATCTCGCCCAGTGGTTGCCAGTGGGCCCCTAATCAAGATATGAGACCTCCAGAGGCGAGTGCTGGATCCCAGATTTTTCACTTGAGTTGCTTGGATAAAGTTATGCGACAAGTCTAACTGGCATTCCCCTTAGTTTTGCGTCAAAATGTCTCCGTTGGAATAGTGAAGCCTTTTTTTTCCGTTTCTCAGATGGTGTCGTCCATTCGCCAGAGGCACTTCCTGTTCTCCCCTCCAGCTCAACCAAGTCGACGCTGTCTTATACTGGACGAATTCCTCGCCCTTGCCGTTTTATCTATTTGCCACATGTGTTATTAATCTTTGGTGTGCCTCTCTATTGAGCTCATCTTGCCAACACCATTCAGTGAGGGGTTGATGGGTGATGATTGCAAGTTGACGTCAAAACTTGAGTCAATCTCACTAGGAAGCTACATCCACAAATCAACGAGTGCAGATTACATATTGTGAAACTCGAAAGCATTTGATATCGCGCCACCTGCTCATATAAATCCAGGACCCGTTGCCTGGGGTCTCTTCCCCCTCGTCTTCGCCATCCACACAACATCATGGCACCGTCTCCAGGACCCAAGAACACGCAAGCCCTCTGCAAGGCCGCTGCACCAGCACAGAAAACAAGCAAGTTGCTTGGATCACGGCCCCCATCCTCCGTCGAAGCGGTTGTGAGAAAGTACGTCTCCGCCGAAGAGGAAGACCAGATCATTGAGCAGCTGCAACGAGCATGTATTCGTGGCCGACAAGTGTTATGGACAGGAATGGACCGCAGCCAGGCACAGAAATGGGCAGACGACCATGACATGCAAACGCTCACGACGGCAATGGGTCCGTTGATGAATCCAAACCGCTCGCAGTGCCCGCGACACCACAAGTCGCTCAAGAAACGGTCGGCCTACATTCACGGAGCTTCGGCCGTCTTTGCGTGGTACATATCCGACGGCGAAACCGTCACTTTTCTGTCGCCGCCGCCGCCGGAGAGACTCAATCCTTCCCACGGTAGCTACTACGAGACGATTGAGGAGCCAATAATCAAGGGAAGGAATGGGAATCACGGCGTGAGGCAAATCTCCGCGGTCCATCCGACCGTCGCGGCAGCGGCCGACTTCGCCTATCAGATGTGGCCGGTCGACGAGGCTCACTCGTGGAAGGAGAGGTTTGGGACGTTGAAGATGCCCGACCCTCACTGGAGGAAGACGAAATCTCCAAAGGTCGAGTATTTGGAGTAGGTACTTGGACTGCCCTGCTGATGCCATACGCAGTCGAGCGTCCCCGACGTGGTTATACATCCTTTGTCTGAAAGATGTCAACCTGCATCGGAAGCAGGGTTGGATGGTGCAGAGAAGGATACGGAAGAAAAGACGCAGAGGAAGAGGGAAAAGAATAGGCAGAGGAGAAAAAGGAAGCAGGAAAGAAAGAGACAGCAGATGGAGGAGGAAAAGAAAAGAAGAAGACGAGAGAAACGAAAGCGGAAAAGGGAAAACCGGGAAATGAAACAAAACCTGGAACTACTGCAGGGTCTGGCGGCGGTGGTGGCAGCTTTGAGAATATGACCCGACGATGGAGAGGGCGGTCGCAATGGAGAAGAGGAGAAGGAGTGGTTTCAGGGGGTGAACGGATGAATGAACGACGAGATGAGGGTTGGGTAATCAATTCAAACGTCTCCCAGTCAATGCCTACGAGCTCACCTCGGCTTACGATCCCAACAGCCATGAGAAACGGACCGCAAACGCTCCTCCTTTGCACCCTCGTCACGAATTATGGGCATCGTTGCCAGTGGGTAACTTATTCAACCGTCTTCGGTCTGTCGTATCTGGTGTGACCAGGGGCATGCACATGGATCATACTCTGGGGTGAGTTGTGCATGTTCACTGGTAGTAGCTTGGAGGCAGAGGAAGAGATCAGTCACGGATGTAATTGATATTCTGATATTTGAGCGCGTTTCTATAAGGCATGCATGTGAACATAAGAGCTGCGTTGCCAAGAACCGAGACTAGGAAAGCATGAGCATGAAGAGTCAAAGTTACTCATTCTTCGGGCTTTTGTCCGTAGACTACATGACTGAGGAGTGGAGTTAGCGAAAGGGCATTCTCGGACATGTGCCTCAACTTACATTGGCCAGTAGGCGTGAATAGACCTATTATTCATGTCCTTGCGCACTTTGACGAGGAAGACTTCGACCTCCTCCTGCGTCCATCCCAAGGCGCGAGTAAAGAGCGCCATACTCAGACCCGAAAGTCCGTCGGTGATGTTGCTCTTACACCACTGACCTGCTCGAGAGTTAGCTTCCAATGACTGGCGACGGCGCAAATCACGCACCGAGCATCTTGTAGTGAGGATCCGCGGGCCATTTGTTCGTGGGCCACTTGTAAACGACCTCGGTGACATTGACGAAGCTGGCGGCAATCATCTGCTGCTTATACAAGGCCGCGCTTCGGCCTGAACGACCAAAGAGCTCCGAGGACTTTATCATCAAATCCGACCACTCATTGATGAACGAGTCTCCCTTCACTGTATCGTCGTCGCAGCGAACGGGAAAGCATATGTCCTGGCATTCAATCCAGCCGCCGGGGTTCAGTCTCTCGAAGCTCTGGCTAAAGAACTTGGGCCAGTCGCCAAAGGAACCCGTCATCATACGAGCAAAGATGAAGTCGAAGTTGTAGCTGAAAGTCCAGTCTTCTTCGAGGTTATCGATTTGGAATTCGACATTTCCAGGGACGCTGCAAAGGATTAGATGCCGATCAGCAGACAGAGGAAGGGGGCAGTCTCGGTAGAGACACGCGGCGAGGGAAACGTACAAACTGGGCTGGATTGGGCTGATATCGATCCCAAAGACCTGGAAAGTCAATTAAAGAATCCGACGGATCATGGCGCAAAGAGAGAGTTACCTCTGTCTCGGGGTGGTCATCCGCTGTTACAACCCCGGTCAGCAAGGCAGTCTCTGACAAGAACACCATCTATTTATACTTGCCAAAGTCAATGGCCCAAACCCCCGTCCCGGTGCCGATATCAAGGCAGCGGCCAATGGGTTTTTCTTTTCCGACGGGACAGATGTAGAGCTTGCCGTGGAACGTCAGGGCAAAGAGGTTATGTTGGATATCTGCGGGCTTGGGTCAGCTGGCTATCAGTCCAGACAGAGGGACACAGATGATCGAGAAAGTGCAACGTACCCAACCGCTCTTGTTCCATCTAGCAGATTCGGTCATTCGGTTAGCGAAAGCCGCACCTTCGTGGCGTCGACATTGAGAGGTCTCACATCGTCATTCGGGAGAACGTAGTCAACTACACGGGCTTGTTAGTATTTCAAACACACGAGGGAACATCAACAGACTGGATGGTTTGTATGCGTGATATGTCCGGCCGTTCTCTTGACGGTACTGCAGGATGCTGGATCTCATAGAAGCCGTGGAGCTGGCAGCATCATCCTGACGTACACAAAGAGCAAGGAGGGTTAGTAGAGATGGCCAGAGGAGTGGTCAATAATTGAACGAGAAAGAATAACAAAGGAGGGCAATCAGGGCAGACCGGTTACAGCCAGTAACGAAACCACGATGTCCAAAACTGTGGAACTTACCTCGACCCCCGAATCATCATCGTCATCTCCGTCGGCCTCGATCAACATCAAGGCATCTTAGCATTCTGATATCTTTCGTCGAGCGACAGCAATGGGGCTCACCTCGGCCACCAGCAGCTGAGTCTCAGGGGTCTGGGCATCGTGCGGGTCGGATTCGCTCTTATGGGACTTCGGACTCGACGAGCGTGACTTTAACGTTGCGACGGTCGCATCAGCCATGGTTGACTTTGGGGCGTGGGTACGAGTTGCGCAGGATGGATTGATTCCGTCGATCGTCTGGAGCACGATTTGCAGAGATCAAACAATGAAGACCAAGGATTGAGGGATATCGAGATTGGAGCCCCTCGTGAGGAAACATTGACAGACAGTGTTATCCGCATGCAACTGGGGCTTCCTGTCGGTCAGAAGAGGAAAGGCCTTCCCTGCCAACTGCACCGGCGACCAACAACTCGCCAAGGCAGTCCCCTCATATGCACTTCCCTTGTGGGCAATATCCCCACGGTAACCTGGACAAACATACGACCAACAGAGAGAACTCAGAGAAGGCGGGTACGATGGACAGGGTCATTGTTGGTAGGCAGTGGGCCGAGAGAGAGTTTGCGGGCTGACGTGTCGAAAAGACGGGAAGGGAGATGCAGGGAACAGATTGTGTCAAGAGTTATCGAGCAGGTAGTAAGCTGGACTCGGGACTTTAGACATTGGTCAATGAGTGACTGTCAGGCAACTGCACCGTGCTTTCTCCGATCGGCCAGATGAATACTTGTCAGCACCTAATTTCCAACCTGGTTGGCACTACGAGCGGCCCGCAGGCCGTGACGATGGGGGCATCGGAAGGAGAATGAGGAGTTTCTCAAGCCGAGGCAATGGGGGACGTGGGGAGGGAAGACATGGGGCTCGGGAGAGCCAGGAAGAGCACCGTAGTGATTGGATGATCGAGTCGGATCTTGGTGAGATGTGGTAACAACGTCCGTTCTTGCAGCTGCTGCAAATGCTCCCTGCGACCGTCTATGAGACCTACCGGATTAGTTATGCAGGGGGTCTGTCGGTTTCCGGTGAGTCTTGACATGTGCGAGGTCTGTGCAAGCACTGTTCTCCATTGCGGGTGAAGACGAACCACCACACCATGATAAGATTCCCATCTCAAGCCGAGAGTCTTGGAGACGAGTCGACGCAACATCATCGCAGCAGAAGTCACGTCCAAGAAATCGACCTTTCGTACCCTCCCCCTCGGCGTCTGCACGCCTCCGCGATCCACCCGAACTTCACATCTACCCGACTCGTTCCCGCAGTCAAACTTCGAAGCACGCCGAGCTCTGCCTTGTCCGAATCACTGTCGCTAAACGACGACGAGGGATGAATGCACTTATTTGTTCGCATTCTACGACATGCTACAGTCTACTTCCGTCGGGTTGAGCAATCATGACCAAGTCTACGAAACGCTGGGCATCGACCGCTCATGTGGTGGCTTCCAGGCCCTGTCGCCTCATGTCGAACAATCGATGCCGCATAGATACTGCAGAATTGCCATGCCTCAAAGGCGACCAATGGAATGCTGGGGAAGCATTTCCGGTATTTAGTCCCACGACGTCAGCCCAGGACAGCATTGACTCGGCTGAGATGCCTCACTAGTTCCAACCCAAGGGCAAGAATCACAAGACTTGCACATGTACATCATGTCCTTGGTCAGAATTCTCCATGTATTCTGACAAATAACTAATTTTGACCGACTGACAAGAGCGTAGAAAGTCTAGCCACTCTCCATTATCCCCCGTCACCCTCCCCATCTCCAGTTCTCCCAGTGCATACTGCATCACTGCTGATTCCCCTTTACCACCGGTGCTGTAGACTCGAGGCATCACGTAGCTTGTTCAAAACCGTCTCCATCGCCGCGCTAAACGCGCATTTTAGTCATGTGCCAGCAGTGCAATGCAATCCGGGGCCTGGTCCAATTACCTTAGTCCTTAGGTAGTTCCGAGAGGGAAGCCAAAAGTGAATTGCCAGGTAGCCGCCGCCTGTCCTGGCAATCTTTATCGTGGTTTGTCTCCCTCAGCACGCGGTGGGTTCTTTGATCGTGATTTGTCTCTATCAATACGCCGTCTCGGGACTCATTCTGGGCCGGGTAAGCCCTCCATGCCCTTCCTGGAGACTGTAGAGTATTAGCTACCTATGCATAAGACGTAAGTGACCATACGGAGCTTGTCATACTTCTCAACATCTCCCAATAGTGCCTCTCGGCCTCTCTTCTCTCGGCGGCGGCGGCCCTCCATGTCTCCTGGTCCGCGATGGCCCTCTCCTCGTCCCTCCGGGCCAGATTCCACCGCCAGACTATCCATTGTTAGCCATCTGGGGTATCTCACTTACCCTGACTAGTAGTTAGAGATGACGTACTACCACGGCTGTAGTAGCCGTTCTCCCACACAAGCCTTCGTTTGGCCCGGCGATTGGCTTCGGAGAGCAATCGGAGTCTCCAGAAGGCGAAACACAGGGCGATCACGGAGATGACGGCCGCAAAAATTCGGAATTCGCTCTCGGCGGACATGGTGAGCGATGGTATGTTTCTCAGAGACATTCAAAAGACAGAAACACTCGAGGGCATTTCTAGCAGTACCGTGGTTCCCCATTATGTTTGGTCTTTTCTCAAAGTACCTATGCGGAGGGGCCATCGTGAAGACTCGTGGATGCGATTGAAGTCGACTGTGAGATACCAGGGGATGGGGTATTGAGACATCCATCCACGGCAAGTCTTGCTCTTGCGCAGGCTGGTGCGCTCTGCTAGCGATATTGCCGCGACATTATCATTTTGGCGATAGACAAATTGTGTGGCGGCGGGATGGATGTTGGAAATGCCCTGGAAGCTGCCGCAAGGGTGGGTTGTCGCACCTCTGAAGGCGAAAGGGATGCTCGTCGCCGAGTCCTGTTGACCCAGCGGCGGGTGCCCTTCGAACTGGCCAGCGTCGGGGCCGACTGTCTGGTTGCTCCATCGCGAAGGGCAGGTCTTCAAATCTCTGAATGAACGCGTCGATCCAGTCTCGAAGGGTATAGTTCTTGAGAGGAACAGTTCGCCTCCCCATGAAGATCGGCCCATCGACAAATATTGCATCGGAGGTGAGTGCTGTGTCATCGGCTGGCTCGGTTGCCGTCTGATCTGGTTTGGGCAGCAGTCCGAGCTGCTCTGCGGCTTGCGTCGAAATGAAACGCCCGTTGGCGTCGCAAAGTCGTTTCGTGCGGTGCGGTAGGCAGGCCAGAATGGGCAGGGTAGTATATAAAGTTGTCGGCGGACCACGAGCGTGACGCTCGTATCCAAGGAAAGGCGAAGCGGGAATCGCATGATGGAGTTGACAATGTTGAAAACACGGTTCCCCACGGAAGACTGGCGGCGGAGTTTGCTCGTAGTCGTGGAATGGAGCGGTTTTCGAAAATGGCTGGTGTTGGATGGGACTTGTATCGGGCAAGGACGGGAGCCAAAGACGTAATACCTCTACCTCGCGAGGTGGCTGAGGGAGTCGACTGTTCCAATATTTCGATGGCCTGCACTGGAGTGTTTGGCCGCGACGGGCATGCAAAAGCGAGGGTTCGGAATTCGGATGTTGCTCGAGACGAAGGGTGACAAGAGCTGAACAAACGTGACGAAAAACGAGCGATGGCACGTACGCCGTCGCTCGAAGGGCAGTACGCGAGGCGAAAAAGTGTCGAAGAGAGCTTCAGATGGTGGGGATAGCTCGTGAGTCGTGAGCTTCGTGACTCGTGAGTTGGTGCCAAGGTGAGTGACACTGTGGTAGAGGAGAGAGGCAAGATGTAACATCGTTTTTATACCGGCTGCCCGCGAGGGCGAGCTCAGTAAAGGGGCTGCTTTAGCTTCGCCATGTAGATGATGGCTACTAGACCTGGACAAGGTGCGCGTGTGGTTATGCGCCTGACCTACAGACCCGTGGACCAGGCCAGTCTGACTGGATTTACAGCTGCCTGTCCGGCAGCAGACCCGGCAGACTGGTCGATGTTGACATCTGCGTCGTTGTTTTAGAGTGATTCGGTCTGGTCAACACTGGGTTCTTTTATCGTGGTTTGTCTCCTTCAACACGCGGCGGGTTGTGTTATCGTGATTTGCCTCCATTCAACACGGGGTTCTTTTATCGTGGTTTGTCTCCTTCAACACGCGGCGGGTTCTTTTATCGTGGTTTGTCTCCCTCAACACGCCGACTCGGGACTTATTCCTGGTCGGGTACGCCCTCCATGCCCTCTCTGGAGACTGTAAATTGTTAGCTATGCATAAGACGTGAGTGACCACAAGGAGCTTGTCATACTTCTCAACATCTCCCAATAGTGCCTCTCGGCCTCTCTCCTCTCGCCGGCGACGGCCCTCTCCTCGGCCAAGATGGCCCTCTCCTCGTCCCTCCAGGCCATATTCCACCGCGAGACTATCCATTGTTAGCTACCATTTCACTTACCCTAGGAGGTAGGTGGAGAGAACGCACTCTCCGCATGGTGGCAGCCTCTCTCCCACCGATGCCTATCCTCGGCCTGTTGGTTGGCCTCATGCTCCAACCTGAGCCTGAGGAAGGCAGCAAGCAGCCCGAGCAAGCTCACAACGACCAGGACACGGAAGAAAGTCTCGTCGGTCATGGTGGGCGATGGTATTCTCTTCTTCAAAGGAGAAACACTGGAGGGAATTTTCCGCACTACATGCACCGTGGTTCCCCATCATGTCTGGTCCTTCTTTATTGACCAAAGCTGGGAAGGTGTCACCACAAAGACTGTCAGTCGTCGGGGGTGAGTTCCTTCCTTATCGTGTACCTAAGTACCTTAGGTACCTACCAGTGGGCGTGGTTCGCTCAAAGGCAGGAGGAGCCTACCACTACTACCTTAGGTACATAACAGGATCAGCTAAGTAGTAGGTAGGATTAGGATGTGGATTTGGCCGAGGCATGAGATAAGTCCTTAGATGATTTTTTGGGGTTAGGAACTTAGGATTAGGTACTACTAGCAGGAGATGTGACGAGGCACGCAGAACTGACGGGAAGAGAGAAATTAGAAGAGGGAACGATGGCGTACTACGTAAGTAGGTAGCTGGGGCTCAACTGGTCCAGGGAACATGAAAAGAGCTGAGGTGGGAGGGATCTTGTTTCAGCGTTGGGAAAGGCGCCCGGCACGGTGCTGTTTTGAACCGTGAACGGACGTGTGGGAAAGAACGTTCGGCGTGGCGAGCTCTCGCCCGGGCGGGGAGGTAGGAGCTTTGGAGGCGTCGATCGGAGTGTCCAGTCCAGGAGCTGCGGTGGTTGCTTGACTGGGGGCGATGCGTTTCGCACGATCGACGGAGGATTGATCGGCTCCGGGCCATGTGGCGTCTCGAGACGGGGCAGAGAGACCTCGCCTTCCTCATCAGCTGCAGCTTCGGCGGTGTGGCTTTGCCAGAGGTCTTCCTCAACAGCTCAACCTCGCTGTGAGGTTTTGATTTACGAGCGGAAGCCGATATACGAATGCATCGGCTTCCGTGTCATTCATCGTGTGGCAGATTCGCGGCGACTGCTCTGCTGCTCGTCTGTGGAAGCACAACCGCCCTTTTCAGGCGGTCATCAAAGAACAATTGGGCACGTCTGGTGAACCGGAAGGGCCTACGTGTGAAGGCGGTGAGCATCCGAAACTTGAAAAGTTGGAAAATGCAGAGCGAAACCCAGAGGTGAGGACGAAAGTAGTTGCAGTCCATCGTAGTGCTCAGGCCTTCGACATGACTGATGAGTTTGGGTCTTGGCGCGCCGCGATATTGGTTGGGCTGTTGGCTACGGCAAGGCAGTGGCTTTTCACTTGGTGAGAGATGTGCTTTCTAGTCGTTTGCTACGTGCGTTTTGTGTTTCCAATTGCAAAAGTTCATACCCGCTAGGCGGACTGAGGGGTTTCTCATCCATGTACTTATTGAGCTGTGCCTGCATAAGCCTTTGAGGGCTAGTACTTCGCACCTTGAGGGATATAATATCTCACGACAGTAGGAGAAGATGTGCATTTCTGGGTACCTGGTACCTGAACAAGACACAGGTTTGTATTCATTAAACCTCCTGTATTGTCATGACTTTTAGTGGCCTAGGAAACCTATTCCCTCTAGCAACCCCAAGTGCTAGCTCAGCTTAAGAACTTCACACTTCCCAGAGTCAGCCAAGACTTCCGGCGAATCCTTCGAGCTGACGCTACGAGACCACCCTGGCATTATTACCTGCAGGTGAACATTAATCTCTCATATCACATGATCCCTAATCGCCTCCACAGAATAAATGAGAAAAATCTGCTTTCAATTCTTGTCCAGTCGTGTCGCCAAGTTCCATCCTCGCTCACCTGCTCGTCAGCCACAGCACACAATGGTTCGCCTCACAGTATTCTTCGCCGTTACAACGGCCCTTCTCGGAGCGAGCCTTGCCTCGGCCCATTCCAATGCCGGAACTTCCAATACAGGCCTCCTCCAGATGGTGACGTACGTCAAGCGCCGTCCTAGCTTCACCCGCGACGAGTTTTGGAAGTACTGGGAGACTCAGCACGCCCCAAAGGTCGTTCCCCTGGCCACTTACTTCAACATCACCCGGTACCAGCAGGTTTGTGACCTCGAAAGCAACCCCAAAGAGAGAAACAAGGAACTTCCCGCTGACACACCGATACTCCATCCAGGTCCAGGTAGGAGGCAAGATCCTCCCCGTTGCGGCAGGCGCCTCGGAGCCCGCGTCCAAGAAGCTCGTCGACTTTGACGGCATCGCCATGTTCTTGTACGAGTCCCCCGAGGTGCTGACGGCGATGCTGTCGCACCCTTACTACATCGAGGTGGTCGAGCCCGATGAGCACGTCTTCATCGACAAGAAGGCCTTTGGCGGCGGCATGGTTGCCACCTTTATTGGCAATCACGTCGAGGCTGTAGACCAAGGAAAGGACGTTTGGGTCGGGGACAGGGCCACGCGTAGGAAGTACAAGAAGCTGTTCGAGTCTTACTTGTGAGGACGGAAAGAATCCTGACCAGTATTCTGGCCACTTCTAGGCACATGGTTGACACGTCTTCGCCTGCGAGACTCGCCACCATAATAAAGATTCCGTGCAAATGGGAACCGGCAACTTCCACGCATGATGCACTTGCCACCATTTCCGTTTCCATTGCCAAACTCATATGCAGCAGTCGTAAATAAGGAGCCGTGTCCCCTGAGCTCCTGGCTCACGAATGCAACCCGAGTCAACCATCGCATCACGCGTCACAACACCGAACATTCAGATCTCTGCTTCAGCACCCAAATACCTCAAATGGACGACATTTTCTTCGACGACCAACTAATATTCGACGTCGACGAGGGATTCTGGACATTCGAGAAATTTAAGCGTCGATTAAAGGAACCCGGTTACGACGTACCCTTCCTCAGTGAAAAACATGGACTCACTGAAGCCACCCCCAGTGAGATGGTGAGCCCCCTTACCCAACTGAAAGAGATTCTGCGAAGCCCCTTTGATCTTCTCGGCCGAATTTTGAGGCATCAGAGGCGTCCAATATATGTTCCTCGAGGTGACGAGAGCAAAGAGGCCGAAGGGCGCATGGCGGAAAATGCAGCCCCATCTCATTCTCCCCTCTGCAGCTTGCCCAACGAGTTGATCATTATCCTCATGGGCCACCTGCCAGCCGAGCCCCTCTGGTCCCTCAGACAATCTTCACGAGTTTTCCTCCATTTATTCGACAGAAAGGCATTCCGTCGCTTCCAGGGGGTGCCCGGACTGAAAGATCGCCACACGCCTTTTTCAACTATGCAATGGACAAAAGACATGAAGGAACGGGCTGCGTCACTTCTTGGACTGGGCCCAGCCTCTCGAGGAACATGCTGCGCCCCGTGCCTCGAGGTGCTCCGTCGCGGCAGCAGCGATGCTCGAGTGGCCGGTCTCCACGAGACGCGCTTTTGCGACGGTTGCAAGGAGAGGCACGCTACTATTTTCTTCTCCGCCGATGTCATAGAGAAGTACGACAGTGGCTCTGGCTCCCTTTACTGCATCGGCAGGCTGAGAAAGATGACTCTCTGTTCCCACGGTTGCAATGAAGCCCTAACCTGGCAGGGTATCCAACAAAGGTTCCCGACAGAAGACCTCCTAGCACGAGTCGCATGCACTCATGGCTCACATGAGCCTCGTGTCAAGAACAAAAAGGCTGCCTACGGGTCGGCATTTCCACGGCTATCCCTCTACCAGGATCCATTTCTCGGTGATGAGAGCTTCGACATAACACTTGGGTGGGATCTCCCCATGCTGGATATCGATGCGAAGAATCCCCCTTGCACAAAGGCCATTCGGGAGACGCTCGCAGGCCTCATCGACGGTGCCCTTGTCAAGAACAAACCTTGCAGGCACATGCTGGGTGGCACGCAACTTCGGGCTTTTGCGCACTCGGGCATTTGTGGATGCTTCAAGGAGCCAGGTAATGTGAGGTTTTCCAAGCACCGCAGCACCATGGCTCTCTATGAAATAAAGGGTTCGCGGAAGTGTTCATGCGGTCGAGCACATCGTCTCCAATGCACAGAATGTGCGGCTTGCTACGAATGGTATCTCGTGGCTGGACGCATCACTCTGTCGTATCGATATGAAGCGTCGGTCAAATCACCGACAAGCCCGGGTTGGCTTACTCTGCTGGACGATGTGCCCGACAAAGGAAGCACTTTCGGCGAGAATAGCCGACACGTGCTCTGGTACGACAGCCCTGGATGCGCGACGGGGAAGGGTTTGCGCTGGGAGGACTTGGTCAAGGAGAAGGATCGGGAGCGTTAGCGTCGTCGCATATTTGGCCTTAGAACTCGTGATTATCCGCGACTCCGGGAGTCTTCTGCTGAAGGCCACATGCAAGGTGGTAGCTCGTTGCCTAAATACCATGTAGATTTACTACTATAGCTATTGCGTAGAAATAGAACCCACTAGGGGTGCTTCGAGAGTCGGTCTTGCACATACCGCGCAACATCATTTTCGTTGTCCGTTGCCTGCAGCTGGATGAGGGGGTGAGATTGGAATTGGCGAGTGACGTCGCCGTCCGGTCGACTCGATATGAGGAGTTTGAGGCGGGTCCTTGCTTGAGCAAGAACTCCAAGCAGTCCATCAGCTCGCCTCTGAGATCCCTATTGCACTCTTCCAGGGCGTCAATGACAATCGTGGTAGAGACATCCGAGTTGATGAGCGTGAGCAGAATCTCCTGGCATTTTCCGACGTTCAAGGCTGCGCCCCCAATCTCAAGTTTTTGGGGGAGAGAGCGGCCTCGGAGTCGGAAAGCTGCTGGAGGATGTTGCTAATCTCGGTAGGGTTGAAGACGGCAATGAATCGGCGGACGGCCTTGTTCTTGTTCAGTAGCCCGTCGCAGTAGGCAAACGGCTCTCAGAACCTGCGCATAGAGCCCCGTCAGTTCCCTGCGCAGGTCGTCCAGGCATCGTTTGCTCTGAGGGTCGTCGACGGGGAGCGTATCAGACGTATAGACGAGCTCGAACACGACGCCAAAGTGAAGCAGGCGAGGGGTGCATTCGAGGAGATTCAACAGTGACTCCGACTGTTCCTGCCAGGCGACAATGGGATGCAGAACAAAGCGGAAAGCAGCCCACGGCAACGCTGCGTGGATGGGGTCGAACTGCACGATGGTGAAGTTTACAGATAATGTGTGAGAAAAGAATGAAGTAAGTCTCTGCCCCAAAAACTGTAAGCGCCCGGGAGCAATCCTGGCGCATCGAGAGGGTACAGCCAACCAACCTGCATCAGCTCGTTAGTGGTGAATGAAAGCCTCAGGTCTTGATATAAGGGGTTGATCCAAGAGGTGTTTTATGAAGGGAGGATTATGGATTTACGGAATTCACTGATCAATTAATCCTACAACTATCCATCCACCGATTCCACCTCGCCGAATTCAATTGCTCCATGATTTAATAGTACCCTCTCGATATTGTTCTGACGGAAAGTCGCGTCGCTGAATAGGCGGTGAAAATGGAGATCCGGGTTGTCCCTCATGAACCTGGTCAGGATGCGAAGGGGGCTTACGTGGCGCCATGTCTTCAAGTTGGGGCTAGTATCGAGAGCCATGCTCGTGCCTTCGTCGGAATCTCTTACGATGCGATTCGGATCGGCACCAGCTTCCAGCAACAGGCGTACGGCAATGCTGTCGAACAAGATGACGGAAAGTTGCAACATCGTCACCCCCGCCCCGCAGTCATTGAGATTAATATTCGCTGCGGCATCGAGGAGAGGCCCCAGAAGCCTGCATGCCGGATTCGAGCTCTCCTCGTCGCAACAGTTGCGTATTCGAGAGTGAGCAGCTAGAAAGGGCACAACGAGTCGTTCGATTGGGGTTCTTCGCCGAGAAAGCAGTAGATGCAGCAGATTGCAAGCTACTGCACTCCCCAAATCGGAGCCACGGTCGTCAAAAACTTGGTCCAGCATGACTTGGCTCAGACAATGAAGGGAACCCCCACAAACCCACCCGCCTCTGTCGCGGTCGCGCCAATGAGTGATGCGGCAATCAGTCTTGGATTCGAGTAAGCGCTCAAGGTCGCATTCGTTTGCCATTTTGTTTGCCATTTCCATGGCATCAGCCGCCAATAACCTCAGGACGACTCTGAAGTCCCTGAACTTTGCGTTTTTCTGTTCATAAAGGAAGCCTCTCCATAAAGTGCGATCCAGTCTCTGCTTCACTGGCTCGAAGTTGAACAAGAGCGGCGACCTCAGGACCTTGGATTGCAATGCCCACAAGTCGGGCCTGGAACTAATCTCGCTGTCCCAGAGGCCCAGAGACAGAAACGCCGCTTCTCCACAGTAATCTTGCCACGAAGGTGAGAAAGTCAGTGCAAATGGCACTCGCTTGGCTGACAGGGCGACTCTGAAACATATTGCTAGACATCCGTCAAGCAATCGGTCGTCGGAGAAGGCGAAGTAGTTGGCCGGGGTGGACCTGATGCGGTGGTGGTTAAGGAACTCAGGGACGGAATAGTGGGCAAATCTGACACTACGCCACGCAAGTCAGCACCCAGCGTCATCACAAATGCGTTTGGAATCCTGTTTCCTCACAAGTTGACGTTTCCTCCGCCAGTCCAGGGCCGCTCAAACGCTATCAGCGGGCCGAGGATGTCTTGTATGTCCGTGGCGCTATACAGCCTATACTCGTCGTCTTTTGCTAGAGCCCGCAGAAGGTTGTCGGTTTTCAGCAGAAGCGCCCGATAGCCATCTGAAGAAAGTCGGCTGTGAAAAGAAATCCAATCAAGGATGGTCCGTGCCAGTTCCCAGTCGTCTCTCGGAATTTCGAGCAGGATCCTTTCGTAAGTCTCATCAAGAGTGGCAGGGAGCTCCTTCAGCGCCTTTCTCAGGTCTCGCGATGTTCTTTTCCGCTTCAAGATCTCGATCTGGCACGAAGCCCACTGGAACCTGACCGCAAGTCAGTTATTTCGACTTGATCAACATCTTTGACGTGGGCAGGTTTGGCTCACATTCCACTCGCACCGCTCACAAGCGCTGTCAGGATCTCAGCCTTGAGATCTGAGTCCCATCGCGTGAACTTTCGATCCAACTCTGCGCTGACATATTCGCCAATGTCCTTTCGATTTTCGGAATTTGACATTGAGACGGCCACCGAACACTTTTCCAGAACAGATTCAATTTCTTGGTACTGTCGACTAACGGCGAGAAGCCGTAGGTTCTGGAAACGGCTCGAGGTCGCCAGATCCTCGAGAAGATCTAACAGGCCACTTCTCGGTTTGCTCTCATCAACAGCATCGACAGCCAGATAGAACGTTTCCACCCTGCTGAGGAGGTTCTCCAGGGCTGACTTGAGGTCATCCAAGCTTGGATGAGTGTTCTGCTGGTGTCTAGCAGCGATGACTTCCGGGACGCAGTTCAACTTCCTGGAAAGCTGGCTGACGGCCCATCTCAAGACATGTGAGCTCTCGTCCTGGTTGTTGCGATAAGAACAGTAGTAGTAGGCGCATGCCACTACACCATCGTTGAACATTGAGCAGTGGTCCATGCAGTTGGTGATCAGAAATGAGGCTAGGACAGTCTTGCCAGCTCCGGGGATTCCGTGAACCCATAGACATCTGGGTTGTTGATCGTCTGCCTTGATCCAAGCCTGCCACTCCTTGGTGCGCAGCATCCAGTGACCCGTGCGGCTCTCGTGTAGCGTACATGCGTGATTGTGGCTTGCTGTGGGATTCGTTGTCTCAAGCCATCCACAAATCTGTCGGTGTTCGGTACCTGTTATGCCATGTTAGCTGATTCTGCGATGTCCCTCCCAGAAATCACTCACGAGACAGAGACTCCCGAACTTGATGCACATTCTCCTTGATGTCTTTGACTTCGCGACTGCATCTCAATCAGATACTGGCGGACAATCTGTCTGATGTTCACTCACGCCGTGTGTCCCAAAAGAGCCAGGGTGATGGTGGACTTGTACTGCTGAATCTGGGAAAGAAGTTTCTTTGTGGAACCCTCTTTCAACGTCCATGAGATGGCAGTCTTGATCTTTTTTCGCCTGCTCGGCTCCGTGTGGCTGCCATCAGACATCGTAAGAGAGGCCATTTCATCGGCAAGCTCTCTCAATGTCGCCTGACATCCATCGACGGCTTGACGGAACCCCTGCTCGACCTCTACGGCCTTTTGAAAGTCGGCGTCGACCTCGGTCAAGAAGGGCAGGTTTTCAAGAGTGGATTTGAGCGAGGAAAGCTCGAAAAGGACCGTTCGAAAGTCTCGCGGGGCTTCCTTGGCCGTTTCGATGAGTTCTTTGCATTTGTTAATGAGTTTGACGGATAGCTCGACGACGGCGATGATGCTCGCCGCGAGACCGATGGCTTCTGCCATGGCGGAGAGAGGATGTCAACGACTAGTTGGGGTAGGTGAAGGTGATGAAGAATGGATTGAAAAAAAGTGAGCAGGTTGCAGCCTGTTTCTCACCTGCACGCTTATGTACCTGCCGCTTTCAATTGTGGCTGATACAATGCACCCGCAGAACAGGAACTGATTGAGTGTCATAAGGACCCAACGACGGCCTCCGATTCGCACACGTTTCCAACAAGGCATTCTCATGTCTTGGGAGGTGAGCAGACTAGCAGCAATGGGCTGAAGGGAGTTGTTTAAGTTGTGAGTTGGGGGAGATGCGGACTAGAATAATCCAACACGACTCGAGCAATGAATAGCTGACTGCCGAGTCTTAAGGTATAAACGATATGTTGCAATTGTCTTTCTCTTATCCTTTTCTTTTCTTTTTCGTCTCCACCTTACGACGAGAATCTTCTTGACTTCTTCTACTATTATTCCATCTTCCAACCCAAGGCTTCCTGCAAGGCAGGTCAAAAATCCATGCACAGCCCCCCGCCCGCCAGCCGCAGTTAACATGTCATTATTTCATACAAAGTTAGGTACCGGACATTAAAGCTCAACCGTTGCATTTACTTCCTTGTTATATGTAAGTTTTCATAACGGAATAAGATTGCATATAAACTCAAAGGAAAGCTAATATCTTAAAACCTTCGCCTACCTAGGAATTCACTCCTTTTGTGCTGCTCTTATCAACATGGCTAACCTAGAGCGGGGCGCCTGGGCCCATTTTTCATAAGCAGCACAAATTACATACACAAACAATGGAAATCTCAGAAAAACTGAAAATGCGCAAGATTGACTTTACATCTACAGCATAAGAAGCCAACGCAGTGTCTCTCGCGTCGCTTAACACATCTCTAATTACTAAAATACAATACTGCCAGACATCATGGGCTCAGCACCGTCTGCAGATTCCCTCATCGTGCTGGATGACGGCAAAAAGTATTGGGAGGGCGTTGAGGCGACGGTGAATGGCATGTTGGGCGGCCATCCCATGCTGTCAGAGGCGGATTTGAAGGGATCGGTGACATTCTTGGCGAGACTCGGATATGGCGTCAAGAAAGGTCGCAAACCTGTCACTAGAGCGCTCGAGGGGGGAGCTGGGTGAGTCTGCCTTGATCCCCTTGTCTTGATCAACATGAACACTGACAAACCTGCAGAATCGGACGCGTCACGGAAGGTCTACTGCTCAAAAGGGCCGCATGCGTCGACGTTATCGAGCCCATTGCCAAGTTCACCGCCGCCCTGGCGAACAAGGACGGCGTGGGCAACGTGTACAACGTCGGTCTCGAGGGCTGGTACCCGGTCGAGGGCGTCAAGTACGGCCTGATCTGGGTGCAGTGGTGCGCCATGTACCTGCCCGATAAGCTCCTCGTCGAGTTCCTGGAGCGATGCAAGACGGCGCTGCAGCCGAAAGGCCACATATGTTTTAAGGAAAACACTGGCACGATCGGCGAGGACGTGTTTGACGAGGAGGACAGCAGCGTCACGAGGTGAGTTTGGTTCACGCCAAGTGCGAGCGAGGGCTAACGCGATGTAGGGAGGGCGAGAAGTTTGAGGCCTTGTTTGAGCAAGCTGGGTTGCGGTTGGTGAGGAAAGAACTCCAGGACTTCCCCCTGGTGGATGGCAAGGCGCTTTATCCCGTCATGATGTATGCGTTGAAGCCGTCTGAGATTGAATAAACTGGTTGGACACTATAGACTACCTATACCCCAAATCATGCGGTCCTGGTCATCTTGACCTTGCTCAGCCCCGAGCCCGCATCGTTCCTCGTCGAGCTCACGGCAATCTCATACTTGGTGTCGCTCCCCGCCGCCGCCGCTACCGTCTCGGACCTCGTGCGCGCGCCGCTCTTCCACGCCGTCGTGCCGACCTTGCGGATGCTCCATTCGATGCCGGCTTCCGCCTCCAGCGTCACCAGCATCGTCTGCCCGGCCTTGATGGGGAACACGTGCGTCTTGCCCTTCCACGCGCTAATGGCCACCGTCTTGCTGTAGGTGCCGCCGACGGCCGAGAGGTTGACGACGGAGTAGACGTTCTCGGGCGGGCCGGGCAGCGCGGGGACAATCTTTTGGCCGTTGGGGTACTTGATCGTCTTGTCCTTGCAGGCGAGGATGAAGCGGTGGAAGAGCGACGGGGTGATCTTGGTGTCGGTCGACAGCGACGCGCGCTCCTGGTCGTACGTGACCTTGTTGGCGTGCGTCTTCATCCAGTTGTGCACGTCGGTGGGCGTCCAGCCAGCGAGGCCGTCGACGAAGTGGAAGAAGAGGGCGGCGGCGTCGCTGTTCTGGTACAAGGGAATGCCGTGCTGGTACTCCTCCGGATAGACGCCGCGGGTCAGGGTGGCAGACGACGCGGGGTACGCGAGGCCGTCAAAGTATCGCGCGATGCCGCGTCGCCACCACTCGTTGCCGTCGGTCCAAGCCGTCACGGTCGGTCGGTGGAACTGCTCGACGCACTGGTACATGCCCTTGATGACGTCCTTTTGGATGGCCACCAGCGGGTACTTTTGCCAGCTGGGCGGGAAGTCGACGATGATGTAGCAGGGGCTCTTGGTGCCCGAGTTGTCGTCGTCGACCTGGACAATGTCGCCGAGCACGCCCGACACGAAGCCGATGTTGATGGTCAGGGGCCCGGCGAGCGACCCGAAGGCGGGCAGGCCCTTCTTGATGCCGTCGGCCACGCCGTTGACGATTTCGCTGTAGCGCGCGTCCTTTTGCCAGTCGCCGGGCACCTGGTACAGCCGGGCCGTGGTCGAGCCCGAGGTGAACGTCCTCGTCCAGATGTTGCTGCAGGTGCTGCCGGCGAGGTCCTGGGCGCTGTCGGGGAGGGGGCCCTTCCAGAGGGGACACTTAAAGGCCTGGCTCGCCCACCATTTTGCCGGGTCGAACTCGAAGCCGGGGAGGAGAGGGGCCGGGGCTGGCGAGGAGAAGACGTGGCCGGCGAGGGCCGAGAGGGCGAGGAGATGGGCTGGACCGAGCATCGTGGGAGAGCCAGTCGATGGTGGCTTGAAGTTGAAAGTGTCAGTCGTATTGGACGTGGACAGGAGAGTGTGGATTCTTCAAGAGTTTGTGTCAGTATGGTACTATGGTGGTAACAAGAAACCCTTTTAGCCTGCCCCTCGCGATGGATCAACCGCCATCTTATAATACCTCAGTCCCCCCGACGGTCCGACACGCTTTATTATTAGGCACCCGTTATAATAGCTCTGAAGCAGCCACCAGTCCTTCATTCATCCACCCACCAAAACGACGAGAAAAACACGTCTGCCGGCAACGAGCCAAAGGTATGCTTCTTTCGACTCGACGGGGCCGCTCCGTCAGGGCATTGGCTCGACGGGGAAATGGCGTGGCTTGGTAAATTGAGCTTCTGTCGAAGGGGCGGCTCTCGAGGCTCTGGTTGGACGACGGAAGCAGGTGATTCCTTGTTGTGGCTTGCGGCTGAAGCTGGTGTTAATCTCAACGTGGTTTAACGGCAGTTGGACGGATCCTGTCCCACGCGCCGGGGGTTATGCTTACTCTCGGCAGTCGGGAGCGTAACATGGGGATTCCAGTCCCCTGGTTTGCATTCGAAAGGTAGCAGACCGGGGATCCCAAGTTTTTTTTTAGCTATTGAGATGTTGCATTCGTACTCCATGGAGAGGATGTTGATCATGTCGGGCTATATTGTCGCCTGCCTGACGTAGCTGTGTGTGCTCGTAGTGAAACAAGTCAGCCGTCCCGAGCTCCATTAGCAAATAACCGCACAGAATGCGTGGACAACACACTATATCTTGGCAAAAGTTAGGCCGTGATTACTTTCCAGTATCTTGGCACCTTTGGCCGGATGTGGTGACTCCCACACCATGGTGCAATTAAATTGCGCTGCCAAGTGGGCGAGCGACGATTGGAGAGAAGCATCTGATCTTGTGTACGGATACGTACCTATATGAAAACAATTTCTGTCATCCTGAGCTCTGCCTCTTCTTAACATCAAATGCAAGGTAGGTACCTCATATTTGCTAGTTTTGTGGTAGAATGTGGTTGTACGGATACCGCTGCGAGAACCGTTGCCACATAGGTTAGGGGCCATCAGGGTAAGACTCCATTAGACAGTTCAACTCTCTATCGCTTTCAAGTTCATTTTCTCCATCATTTCGTATTTGTGGCGGCCTCCCTGGTGCCTAGCCCTTGTTTGCAGTTTGATGTCGCATTATGCGCTGCATGTCGCCTGCACATCAAAGCCAGAGGCTAAGGGCAGCCTCAGTTTGTTGTTTGTTGCTTTTATGTCCTTGATACTATAGTAACCAGGACTCTTTGATAAATGAGTGGCGAGATTTATACAGTCGTTTGAAGTTATGCCTGGCCACCTTTGACTGTGCACGCTGCTTGGCATTCCCGTTTGTGTTATGGCGAGTCACGTAAAGACGCGAATCGACAGCTCTGAAGGCAATAGCAAATATTTATCCATAAATGACGGCCCAAGAGCCATCTGTAGTCCTTGTTTACATGACTTGTGTCTCCTCTTCATTCCCGTCACGTATTTAATCTCTTCATCTCGGCAACCTGCTCAAGTTTGATCTTTCACAATACACAATCTATTCACCTTGACATCACACAACACCTAACCCGACACATTTCACAACCCAGAATCACGCCAAACAACACACCCTGCCTTCCCCATCATGGCGGAATCGTCGTCGATGCACCCAGAGCGGCACGGCGAGGTTCTACGCCAGCTGCTGCCCGGCGGCCGCTGCACCTTTCGCCGCAACGAAACAGACATCTGCCACGAAGTCCACGAGACCATCACGGGTCTATTCAGATGCCCCGACTGCCGCCGCTCGTGGATCAGCCTGCAAATCTCCATCACGATCCGAGCTTATAATAACAACACAGAGTACAACGCTCGCGTGTACCATCAACATTGCGCGAGATGCGATAACCTTGGCCGACCACATCTCAACGCGTCGTATGCTGGCACGGTTGCCTATTGCCTCCAGCGACTGCGTGGGCTCTCCGTGGCAAGACCTCCCTTCGTGAACATCCGTCCCCGCCGTGGTCAAACTGGCCCTCACCGGCGCGATTTGTGCGAAGGCTGTCGAGTTGGTCGTTGTCTGCAAGGCCGCTCCTAAGTCATGGGAAGCAAAGGTTGCCTGGTCTTGGGTTGGAGCTGTGGTCAATGCTGGGAAGTGACTGGTAGATAGAAATGGGATTGCTTTTATAGTCTCGAACTGCGCACCATATGCTGTTCTCGTTTGAACATGGGTGAGTAATGATGTTTAAATTGTACTCCTGTTATTAAATGTTCTAAATACTCATTACTAGGCGGGTATGTGTAAATCTTAACAGCGTAAAGCGTGTATCAACTTGTTTGCTCATACGCGTGAACAATAGGATACATGTACTCCCAATCAATCACACCTGTTCAGGAACGTCGGAAGGCACAACAACTTTACAGGCGCCAAGGAGCTCGATAAGACGAAAGGCCCAAAGGAAAGATCGCGGCGCATTGGGTGTGGCAGCGTGGCTGCTCTAAGCCTGTAACTTGTCCGCCACGTCACAATCACTTTTATCCTTCTTCGGCATTTCTGCTCTTCCTCCTCTCTCCACGTACAGACAACACATTCCACTGCCGAGCAGTCATGCAGGCGACAGACCCGACAACCCTCGCCGTCGGGCTCCCGCATCACGAAGACGATCCAATCAGGCGAAATGATGGCGCTCTCGAGCCCGCGAAGCTTTGCATCGGGTGCAAGCTTATTCCATGGTAAGGGATCGCGAGTGACGAAACACTTCGGGGGGGACCAATGTGCCATCTTCGAGAGATAACCCCCATACCCGAGTCAATTCAGCAACTACTTCAGTCGACATGCCCTCTCTGTCGACTGCTGGCATGGCTTAAGTCTGATTTGGAGCATTTGGAGCCGCTCTTTCTCCATGCCTTCTCCTCAACTAGCATCACAGGCTCCCTCACGGGGATCGACATCGACCCACGACACGATTGTGCCCTAGTCACACTCATGCTGAGAGGAGGATTGAGTTCGATGTACTCAAGTTATCCAGGACTCCTTGCCGTCCTCCGGGAAGGTTGCGATGATGTGGACTACGAATTTGGTCCAAGAAGAATCCAAGCTTCCAAGATTGATTTCGGCCTCGTCACTGAGTGGATGCGCACTTGTCGTCGGGATCACCAGGACCATTGTCGCCCAAGCCTCATCGATCTCCCCAGTCTGAAGGTCATCCACTGCGAAAATCTGACCGTCGTCCCTGCACCGGCGAACTGCAACTACGTTGCGCTCTCGTACGTATGGGGCGAGGATCAAGCACGGAGGACGAACTCGCATGGAGACAGATTGGTGTTGGAAGAGCTATCACAAGTCGTCAAGGATGCCATATCCGTGACTCTTTCACTTGGATTTCACTATGTTTGGGTTGATAAATATTTGAGTGGACAGCTCATGTTGCTCACATGTCCTACTCACACCGGCCCAGTGCATCCCACAAGACTCCGAGGAACGACACGCTCAGATTCAGTCCATGGATCAGATCTACGCCGCAGCCCAGCTGACTCTCATTGACGCCGCAGGATCAGACTCTAGCTATGGCCTCCCAGGAGTTGGCCCACGGCCTCGAGTCGACCAGCAAGAGCTCGTTGTGCCCGGCGCGACTCTCCTACAAATCTTTCCCCACGCTACCGACAGTATATCGCAGTCAGCCTAGGCGACGCGAGGCTAGACATTCCAAGAGGCCTACTTTTCGCGACGGAGGTTGATGTTTGGTGATGAAGGGCTGTCGTTTGTGTGCAACGGCGGGGGTCACGGGGAATATCTTGCAGAGTCGATTCGACTCCCGAATTCGCGCTGGACCCTTCCAACCGCAACTGCTTTTTCGGACCTGATACCGGCTGGCTCAAACTCGAACCTTGATTTCATCTGGACTCGCATTCCCAACCATCTGGCTTCGTACAGTTCTCGCCGTCTTTCGTATCCTAGCGACGTTCTGGATGCTTGTGCAGGTGTCTTGAGCCGGTGGACACACCCATCAAAACCTCAACTTCGTCACCTTTGGGGTATCTTGATTGAGCCTCGCAAGGACATGGGTGATCGGGTTTTCCTCAGTTGGTATAAGGAGAAGCCGACCGAGCGATTTGAAGCCTTCCCAAGTTAGTCTTAGGCCGGATAGACGGGAGCTTTTGCTACTCCATCCACTGATGCTAGCTATCGTTCGAAGGGCAGCTCTTGTCAAATTCGAGTACCAACCAAAGGAGCCAAGTCAGTTTCGATGTACAACTTCTTTCAGAGAGAATCCGCAACGGGTGCATCTCGCCTCGACAGCCCACGGTACCTGGATATCACGGGGCCAGTCATCAAGCTGAGTTTCATCACGCCCGACTTCACCCCAGAGCAACACCAGACCGAGACGACTTTGATCATGGGCGGAGGGAGGACCGTAGTTCGACTTCAGCAGTACCAAAAAACTGGACTTCATTGTGTCCTTCCGCTTTCGCATCATGTTACAGCACACGTATACGTTCTCCAGAACGAGATGATGGACCCGGAGGCGCAGTACATCGGCATGGTTTTCTGTAAATCTGACCTTACCCTTTCCTCCAGCCACAAGGTCATCATTCTTCGACTTGTTGATAATCACTACGAGCGGGCTGGGATACTAACGGTTAAAGGAAACTATTCCTTGGAACCGGTGAACGATTGGGTTACCTATGTAGATGGGTCAGGGAATACCTTGAGCGAAGTTCACTTGGATACAGACGTGCCCCCGTTGTATTTGGGCGAAGCCGAGGAAAGATGCATCAGACTTGGATAAGAATAATTGAGAAGCCGACATTGCCGTAACTAGCGGCTCTAACCCTAGCTTCTCTCAAGCCCATGTGTGGAAGCGAGAACTTGGAAGTCTGTGAATTATTAGATATCAAATTTGGACCCGAAAGCTAAGTAATATGTAAATGGATATGTAATACCGTCGTATGAGGCATGTGCTTAGCTTCATGTTCTATAGATTATATTTACTCCTGTCAATCCCGTTACACCTCCTCCACACGCTGAGCACGATCGGGATAGGTATCATTCGATACACTGGAGCCAACCTCGCTTCGCTTCGCATCCTCGTAAACAACATTGACAGCCGTCGTCCGCAATATCCCATCATACGTCATAATCTCCTCCTCGGACCCCGTCGGCGACACGCCGCGAATCTCGGTGTGGGCGTGCTTCCGCGACGGGTGCAAGTCGTTGAGCATGAAGCCGGGCGTGTGGCTCTCGCGGTTGCGCGAGCGCTTCGACGTCGGGTTGGAGAAGGCGCCCATCCAGCTGCTGCTGCCGCCGCCGTAGGCCTTCTCGCGCGACTTGTCGGAGCTATTGTTCCCAAAGAGCTTGGGGTACCAGCGGCTGAAGAGCGGGCGTAGGGCCGGCATGGAGCACGAGACGATGGCGAGGTTGACCTCGACGGCGGTCCAGACGTAGGCGATGTTGTGGTGGCGGGACTTTTCGTTGAGGTAGAGGAGGCGGTAGATGTTGACGAGGCGGATGATGGCGACGATGGGGACGCTGCGAGGGGTGATTAGTTGAGAGAGATGCAACAGTTGTGTTCTTTCGGCTCACAAGGCGCCTATGGCAAAGATGCCTAGCACTGCCACCTTTGCCCCGCGAGGCATTCGAAGGCCCAGGAAGATCCAAAATGGCAGTGCCAGAACCATGACGTCCATCAAGATGGTCAATGACGACTGGATGATGTGGAAGCTGTTGTCGATGCACTTGGTATCGGGGTCTTTCCTCAACTCCGTGTGCCAGTTCGTCTCAATCGGCACACACTGCAACAGCGCTCCAAAGAAGATGGCAATGGCGTGGAGAATTGTGGCAATGATCAGTCCCCAGATGACCCGGAAGATGGTCGTGTTGTGTCCCTGCAACCGCAGGAGGAAGACGAGGATGGAGCACTTGACGAGGGCCAGGACCGGATTGTAGCACAGCTGCTCGACAAAGTTCCACCAGAGACCGGCGCTGGGATCAAAGTCGGGGACCTTGTCGTCCTCCCAGCCGTAGTAGTTGAGCTTGAAAACTGAGGAGTCGCGTGAGCTATGGGGATGGGTGGCAAGGGTTGAGGTACCGATTGGACGAGGACCTACACATGAACAAGGTTGAAGATACTAGGATAGAGAAGACCTAGAAACAGGTTGAAGTCAGTCTTTGAATCTCAGGCCTTCAAGGTAGCCAGTTCTTACCAGCGCTCCCATGCAAAGCCAGTCATCTTTGCAACGTCAGCTGAAATTCTCAACACCACAGACTAGAAACAGCCTTGAGAATCTCTCAAAGCCAATTCCCAGTTCTCGAAAAAGAATCCCAACGCACCTAAGCCCAGAGTCCGCATCGTGATGCGAGTGTACGCTCGGAGACCAACCACGACGGTCGACAAGGCGGGGAAGAAGAAGATGACGAACAGCCCGGTCCGCTGCAGCGAGGGCGTGGGAATCTTGGAAACGTCTGGGTACGGCCCGGGTCCAGCGCCCCTCAGCCCAAGTGTCGAGCCATCCATCCGGTTTGCATGAGCACACGCGACGATGCAGCGAGCGACGGGTGTTTTGACGTTTCTTCACTCAGGATCAGGCGAGACGGACGATCAAAGGACGGAAGATCAAAGGATGGACGATCTGGGGAAAGGGGTTTGAGCCATCTTAACGAAAGAACATGTCAGATTAATGTGCTCGAGATGCTCAGCTGTCACTTGCTTCGTCTGGACCCCTTAGCAAACCCACTTTAGATTGATGCATGCAACCCTGCAGGCTACAAGAGGCGGTTCGCATGTCGCAGGATTTAGAATTTCGCCCTCGACGAGGGTGGCAGCACTTGGGTTGTCGGGGGTAGTGATCAGCGCTGACTGCGCTCGAGTGGTAATGTGTCATTGGCAGTTGACAGGTGCAGGAGCCTACCGTTTGTTGATGGAAGTGCGACCTTCTCCGCGTATCAAGGTGTATGTAATAGCTTGAGATTCGTACTTTGGTTGAGACGGTACTTCTCTTGGTCCAGAGTATGAACTCGATTCTGCAGTGCCGAACCGACCGCCTCAATCGCCGCTCTAGGCTATTCTCTAATGCCGATTGACTCGTCTCTAGCCTCGCGTCAAACTTTTGCAGAGACCCATTAACCACGTCGAGCCGTCAAGGGTGCGTCGTCAGTCGGCTGCCTCGTTCGGGACATCGTCGCCCATGCTAACTAGGTGATGCATGTATCCCGTCGAATGGCGCACTTCGTATAGATGAAGTCAGTGTGGCACCGTGTAGGTAATACGGCTCGTTTCCAACCCATACTAGGCTCTGGCCCTCTCCTCGCCTCGGCAGAACGAGTTCCCCGACGAACGGAAAGATCTACAGCAGATCTACCAAATCTAGGTTTCCCAAGAGGGGGTTTCGACTCGAGCCGAGTCCAGGCACGCTCCGAGCTTAGCGAGTCAAAACGCCCTTCGGCTCAGTCCCTGGCTCAGATTCGTGCGTCCCCTGGGAACGCTCAGATAATCGGTGGAGAAAATCGTTGGTTCCCCGATGCCACGGAAGCTCCGCGACGGGGAAACATTCTGGCAGGGAAACCATACCCGGAGCCACGGTCTGGGAACCTGGGATGACAGGACCCTGCGAGGAGCAAGGCCAGTGCCGGCGTGCGGGATTATTTGGCTTTTGCGAGTGTGTGAGGCAATATCGAAAAGAGCGGTCGGTTTCGCTTTGAGGATGGACGTCACCCAGCCACGTTGGCCATTTGTCAAGGCCGATTACGTGGTGACGTTGCAAAGCAGAGTTACCTTCGGAGAGTCCAGATGAGTCCAGATCTATTGCTGTTCACCAATTGATCTATGCCACTGTATTAGTCGAGAGACGCATCCATCACTCCCATTCCCAGCACGGAGATTGCAGGATGCTGATAGATGGACGAATGCGCAAAAGGGAGCATTGACCGGGCGCAGAACTGAGTTCCGATGTCTCTATCCGCTGATCGGCAGAAGAGTGTACGAATTCGAATATGCCTGAGCCCTCGGGTCGCCCTAGGTCCTTGACCTGGCAGCGTTGCGTAGCATTACATATCCCTACATATCCCTCCTGTCAGCCTCCCCACTGCGACATTCGGCTTCCCTTGTCGGCAAAATATCCAATCTAAACCCGCATCGCTCCTCGACAAAGCCACAGATGCAGCGTGCCGCCGCTGCGAACTCGTCTTGGCTGACACTTGCGAGGAGAATCAGGGTCAAGGGCGCAATTTCGAACTCCTCGTTTGGCCCACATGGTCTCTAGGAATAGAATCCCAGCAGTTGTTCCGCCGTGTCCGCTTGTCGAACAAGGCGGCATATAAGGGGTTTTTGCCTGCAGCTTCTAGTCTGCTCCTCTCGCGATAGCATCGCTGTTCTGAAGATTGCATTCTCAAAATGCTCATCCAGCGATCCGGTTGGTTGGCCTCGGCGGCATTGTCGCTGTTGCTGTCCTCCTCCAACGCCCAAACCATCGTTGTCAAGGGCAAGACCGTAGGTATGTTGACAGTTGACTTATCCAATGAGGATCAAACACTGACACCCCAAGCCGCCGACGAGTCCAATGTCGCCCCGGCAGCAGATGTGCCCTCGAATTCTTCCCAGACGGGCTTCGACAGCATCCAATTGACCGAGCAAGTGCTCACCAACCTCACCGACCTCGAATTGAGCAACGTCTCGCTGTTCTACTTTGACGACGACTCCAGCTCGGAGAAGCGATCCACCCGCGACTCGTCGTGCAAGACGTTGCCTGGCGATGCCGCCTACCCCAGCAAGACGGCCTGGAAGGTCTTGGACATTCTCAGCGGCGGAGCGCTGATCAAGACGGTGCCGCTCGGCTCCGCCTGCTATGACGGCGAGCACTACGACGAGGACAAGTGCCAGTTCCTCATCAACAACTGGAACAAGTCCGACACTCAGTAAGCATCACGGGCTCGTCCTGCTTCCATTCGCTGACACCTCACCAGCGTCGTGGACCCCTCGTCTCTCATGTCCCCCCTCTTCGAGGGCGCCACGTGCGAGCCCCAAGGCGCCGCGCTTGGAAAGAACTGCACCCTCGGAGGCTTCCCGTCCTACTCGCTCAACATCACCACCGTGGCGCAGATCCAGCTGGCCATCAACTTTGCCCGCAACTCGAACCTGCGCCTCGTCGTTCGCAACACCGGCCATGACTTCCTCGGCAAGAACACCGGAGAGGGCGCCTTGTCGCTGTGGACGCACCACCTGAATGAGATTGAGGTTCTCGCGGACTACAAGTCTGCTGGAGGCCGCTATAAGGGACCGGCCTTCAAGGTGGGGGCTGGCGTCGTGGTGCATGAGCTTTACGAGGCTGCTGAGCGTGAGGGGTATACTGCTGTTGGAGGCGAGTGTCGTGTAAGTTCAATTGAAGACTGGCTTGCGTTATTGACTTGACGCTGACTTTGTGTCATAGACCGTCGGTGTAGCTGGTGGCTATGCCGTCGGAGGAGGCCACTCTCCCGTCACGCCGCTCCATGGCCTCGCATCGGACCAGATTCTCAGCGTCGACATCGTCACTCCCGATGGCCGGTTCATCACAGCAGATGAGACGCAAAACACGGATCTGTTCTGGGCCCTTCGCGGTGGCGGTCCGGCTACATGGGGCGTCGTCACCTCCATCACCATCAAGGTCCACGAGAAGACTGTCTTCTCCGGCATGACCTGGGATACGACCACGACGGCCATGAACATCACAGACGAGACCTTTTGGAAGGCCATCGAAGCCTACTGGCGACGCTATCCCAAGTTCTCAGCCGCCAAGAGCTACGGCTACTGCCGCATGTCGGGCCTCACCGGAGGTGGCTACGCCTGGCGGGGTCTACCCTTCATGGTCCCCGGGATGAAACTCACAGACTTCAAGGAGCTCGTGCAGCCTCTGCTGGACGACTGGGCCGCGCTCGGCGTCGATCCCAACGTCCAATTCTTCGAGCACGACAGCTTGTACCAGACGTGGACTCGCCACTTCCCAACCTCCAAGGTCGGCAGCCCCTACGCGCGAACGGGATCGCGTCTGCTGCCCCGCAAGAACTGGGAGGACGAGGCGCTCCTGAACAAGACGATCAAAACGGTGCGCTCCATTGTCGAGGACGGCGCGTTCCTGGTGCACTACAACATCAACGCCGACGAGCCCGACAACACGGCCGCGAGCTCCGTCAACCCGGCCTGGCGCGACGTCATGATGTTCAACATCATCGGCCTGACGTGGGACGCGGGCACGACCGAGGACGAGGTGGCGGCCCTGCACAAGAAGTTGACGGGCGATCTGGTCCAGCGGCTCAAGGACATCAGCCCCGGGTCCGGAGGCTACCTCAACGAGGGCGATGTCATGGATCCGGAGTTCTCGAAGACGTTTTTTGGAGACAACTACGAGCGTTTGGTCAAGATTAAGAAGAAGGTCGATCCCAAGAATGTTTTCTGGGCGCCGACGGCGGTGGGGAGCGAAAACTGGTACATTACTGGCCAGGAGGAGTATGTGACCAAGCAGACGGGTCGACTTTGCCGAAAGAGTTAGGGGCTTGAGAATATAGGTTTGGCGTAGTACCTTGTAGATATTGTATGATGGGATTGTACATACGACGGCCTTGCTGGATATTCTGGCTCATATGAATATATCCATCTCATTCATCGACACTTGACAGAATTGATGAAGTATATCGCTAGGGGCTGAAGTTTCATTCCCCAAGTACCGTCATTGCGTATGACATTCCATCTTACCTACCCAAGATAAAGACTGAAGCCTGGTTTGACTTGAGTGGCTTTGAAAGAGGCTCTTCCAAGTACCACATTCTTCCCGCGACATTGAACTTCTGCTTGGAGATAATCAAGTGATGCTGTGGCGCTGCGGCGCTGCTGTGTTGTCAACCGAAGTAACCAAATGCATACAAATTACGCCCGAGCAGAATGATGAGGTCCTCCTCGTCTCCGAGGCAGTGCTTCATGATCCGAACCAAGCGGTGAGCCCCGCCACGTCCATCTCGCATTGGGCGTGCCAACTGCCAACTGCCAAGCAACATGAACCTTGACCGCAACACACGTCAGGCGACGAAGGAGCTGTATGGCCGGAGGAGTACTTCGTACAAGTTGCTAAGACTATCTTTGATTCTCTGGCGTCTAACCTTGAGGCGAACAAGACGCTAGACAATTAAAGATCATGTGTCCCAGCACGGAGCAACCACAACCATTGGGCTGATCGCTAAACAGCCTTGCCAAGCCGACTACAGGGTTACGCAGTGGCGCTTAGATCCCAAAGGAGCAGCTGGGAATGGCTGTGCAACGGCGGGGGGGGGACGAGGTGCCCAGTTGGGCTGCCATCAATGTCTCGACGCCCGGTTCACATCCGGCGATTCGGTCAACTGGGAGGCCACTCACAAGTGCAGCGCTCCTGCATGGCCTCTGTCTTTTATCTCGAGGGCATCTCGCTTGCTCGTCGAATGGCCCGAAGCAGCACCGAAGCGACAAAGCCCGGGCAACATGACCTCGAGTCGGTGGCGCAGCCCTGAAGGATCACCGTACTGCAACTCCGTGAGACCCAATGAGGAACCCTTGTCACGCCCACTACGCCACTCCATTGAGTTGATGAGTTTATGCTCAAACCTTGTTCAATACCTAAATCTTGGAAATCGGGCGCTTCCGATCTGGTCACCTCTCCTCCGAACAAGGACTGCAAGGGCCGGCAATACGGGGGTCGCAATGGACCATCAGTCGACTACAAGAGAGAGGCTTCCCCCGGATGTTTGGTCCAGTCTGTTCTGCAGCATCTCTCCTGTACCCCATTAGCCACACAGCCTGTGCTCATCGAGTCATCAGCCCATAATCCAGTGCATTCAGCCCTATTACCACTTTGTCACACCCACCCATCAACATGCAGTCCCTATTCCTCCTCAGCGGCCTCGTCGCCCTCGCCGACCAGGTCCTAGCCACGGACGCAGGCGGCGCCGTGGGGTTGTCCCCGGCATTCCCCGGCGCACCGGCCCAGGTCGACCGCCGAAACCTCGACGAGAACTGCGCCGTGTCCGTCTTCTCGTCGCTGTCTCCCCCCGAGCCGACCGACTCGGACTTTCTCGAATGGGCCACGTCCACCAACGACTTCTGGACCGAGTCGTGCACCATCACGGTACCGGCGTCCTTTTCGAGCGACTACATCAGCTACGTCTCCGTCTTCGATACCTGGCTCGACACCGTCGAGTCGGCCGCCGCCAAGGCCACCGACTGCGGCGTCGACGACGACGAGCTGTTTGCCATTTCGCTCTCGGGGCTCTGCACGGGCTCGCGCACCGTCGTCTTCGCCGACGACGCCTCGGGCACCGCTACCGTGACCCCGACGGGCTCCAGCGACAGCACCACGACCATCCTGGAGCCTCTGGATATTCCTCAGGAGACGATCAAGATTGGCACCGCGCCGCAGCGTCAATCCGTGGCTGGTGTCGCCGTCGCGCTCGCTGCTTTCCTCGTTGTTGCGCTCGCGCTATGATTGGAGCGGCAGTTGAGGTTGAAGTTGGCATGTTATGAAACCAGACGGAGTCATTATGCTCATATGATTTATTTAGCGTCTAGCATCCAGCAATATGAGTCCACTTTCATGAGTTGAAATTCACGATAGTTATACACTTCAATCCCAAAAGTCTATCAAAAGCCCACTTTTCCCACACACCACCGCAACAACGCATAGAATAAAAGTACTCATTTTTACCGTAATAACGCCATAATAATAAGAAGTATATACTTTTTTAGAATCGTCAGAAGTCAGGGATTAATATCGTATATACTAACCCCGTGCCTGGCAGCAGGCTTCCACCCAATAGGGCACGGATTCCAATAGCGCCCGTATTTTATCCTATAGGAGGGCTGCCTATGCCTTCTGCAAGCATTCTTTAAACTCTACAATATCTAGCTAGTTTTTGCATAAATTTAAGAGATAAGGGAATATTCTATAAAGCTTCCTCTTTAATATATTCTATATATATTTAATTAGGTTAAGATCTAGGCTATAATTTAACTAATTAATAAGCAAAATCGCGCTTTCTGCTAGGAATGCCTCTATAATAATAAAATAATAAATTAAAGCATTATCTTACTAAAAATAATAAATACTATTATAAATAAGAAAAAGACTTTCTAAAAGAGCCTAAATATAGCTCCTAAAAGTAAATCCTTTATACTTAGCAAGCTTATCTCTTATTATAATTACTAACTAACTTTTTCCCTTAAGCTAAATCGCTCCCCAGACTATAATCTAAATAGTTAGCTTTCTATAGTTTTATTTATTAATATATTTAGGATTATAGGCCTTATAAGTAAATCGCTAGACCTAAAAATTCGGATTTAAGCTTGAATTTTAGATTATATACTTATTAGAACAGATGACCTAAGATCATTAGTAAGAGTAACTTATAGATAGAGGCACGATCTTTAAACTCACTTACATCTATCAATTTATCTTCCCTACTGCACTAAGTATATATCTAAGAAAGCCGCTCTTTTATTATTTCTTTTAATAAATATACTCTCTTTATAGACCTCCATTTGCGCAAGTTTTCCTCTTTAAGGACTCAATATATTATCAATAGGCTTACTAGAAGGTTAAATTCAAAGATAAGCTCCTTCTATATTATATTAAAATCGCAATAAACTATACAAATAATTATACACTTATCCCTAAATAAGAGACTCTCTGGCTATCCAGAGTGAGATTATAACTGCAAAGACTCAGTCTATTCGAACTATTAAAATATACATATTATAGCACTTAATAAGACGCCAAAGTCGCGGGCAATAGCGCTTTTTCTTATGCCCGCACCTACAGCAGCAATAATAGCCGCATGGGTTTCGGGATTGATTTCCTGGTTAGGTCTGCGATTCCCGGAGATAATAGTACTAAAAGATCGTAAATTAGATGTCATTATGCTAAGTTGTGGTGTTATGAAGAAGAAAGGGGTATCGCGGCATTTTTTGGAAGACTACGCGGGACGCAACAAAGTCGCGTTTTTTGACAGACTTTTGGGACCCCACTGTATATATATAGCCCACGTCATGTTGCATATTTTTCCTGGGTAGTAAAGGTTTTCGAGAAATCAAGTACTCGTTTACTAAATCTATCTCTAAAAATGGCTGTTTTTCGCAAAGCAAGTGAACTTCAGTCAGTATTCGGAGCTCTATGCCGCTGATTGGTTTGTTGGTCTATCGCCATATGCATCATGCAGGAGTCGGCGGTACCGTAAGATCTTACGTTTCAGGTCGTTTCCTTCGTCAAGGATTGTGTGGTCCGACAGTTGTCTGGCGCTTCCAACCAACAGTCCTGAGTCATTTCTGCCTCCATGTCCTCGGCTCATTTCCTCGGGGGGGAAAAACGAGTCCAGAAGTCGACAGGACTTCATTTTCTACGTTCTCTCGCTTCTCAGCAACACGGTAAACATGAGTTTCGGCTTCGGCGTCGGTGACTTCTTGGCCGTCATCGAGCTGGCCGTCAAGCTGCGAAAGAACTTTTCAGATGCTCCCGTGCAGTTCAGCGCCATTTCGAAGGACATCCAGAAGCTATCCATCGTCCTCATCGACACCGAGGTAGGATGCGACAAGCTCCCCGAGTCCCAGCAAAAGACATTCCGCGACGTCGTCGCGGCCTGCTTCGACGTCCTCCGCGAGGCCGAGGACATCCTGCGAAAGTACTGCGACCTGACCCCTACCAAGGATAGAAAGACCGTCAAGCGCTTCTGGAAGCGCCTCACCTTTGAGCCAGGCGATATCAGTGACCTAAGGACCAGAATCGATCACCAAATCAACCTCCTCAGCTTGCTCAGTGGCAACATTATCCGAGAGGGCGTGACCAAGCTAGTTCATCACCAAGAAGACAAGGAGCGTCAGGAGGTTCTCGGATGGATCAGCGATATCGACTACACTGCTCAGCAACAGGACCTGGTCAGTCGACGACAGCCCGGCTCCTGCAAATGGCTCTTTGCCTCTGAGGAATACGCGTCTTGGCTCTCCAAAACAGGCTCCATCCTCTTCTGCCCGGGGATGCCAGGCGCTGGAAAGACCATCACGCTGGCCGTGGTTGTCGAGCACCTCGAGGCCCGGTTTCGAGAGGACCCCGCGGTGCTCACTTGTTTCGTCTATTGTTCCTACCAAAAGCGCGACCTCAGCGTTTCCCGACTTCTCTGCAGCTTGCTTCGCTCTGTGCTGCAGAAAACGAAGCAGATCCCCGACAACGTCATGTGCGTTTACAATGATCTCGCTTCTCAATCCAAGGCCGTCCTTTCTCAACAAAATGCGTGGGAGCTTCTTCGAGCGACTCTGTCGACTTACTCGCGGGTGAATCTCTTTGTCGACGCGCTTGACGAGCTGCCGACTGACATCCGGCGACCGTTCTCGACTGAGCTCCTTCGACTGCGCGTCGACTGCGGCGTCAATCTCTTCGTCACCTCTCGAGACATTCCAATGATTCGACAGCCTTTTACCGACAGCGGCGCCGTTGTCCTTGAGATTCGGGCCAGTGACGAGGACGTCCGATCGTACTTGCAGGACCACGTCAATGGGCTGCGCGACTTTGTTCGTCGCAAACCGGGTTTGGTTGAAGAAATCGTTGAGGCTGTCACAGTGGCCAGCGACGGAATGTATGCGTTTCCAGTCCCCGGGCTCTCACCAAACAGTGCTAACTGCCCAGGTTCCTGCTTGCTGAGCTGCACCTCGAATCCCTGAAAGGGAAGACGACCAAGAGAGCCATTCAAAACTCGCTCGTCAAGTTAGCATCTGGCTCTGACGCATACGATGCCGCCTATAGCGAGGCGATGACGAGGATTGAGTCCCAGGATGCCGACTCCAAGGCGGCAGCGAAGCAAGCGCTGCTCATCATTTCCTGCACGAGGCGACCCCTTACAACCGAGGAGTTGGTCTACGCACTATCCGTTACGCCTGAGAGCGAATTCATCGACGATGAAGACGTGCCAGAGATGGACGATGTTGTCGAGGTTTGTGCTGGTCTCATCACCGTCGACGCGCAGAGCGACGCTGTGCGACTCGTTCACAAGTCGACACTGGAGTATTTCGAGAGGAACAAGCGTCGTTGGTTTCCTCATGCTGAGCAGGACATGGCTTCCCTGTGTCACCAGTATATGGATCTCGCGGCCGCAACCAGGGACATGTACCCCGACGAGGATGATCATGGTGACGATGGCCTCTTCCCCTTTGAAGAATACGTCAACCAGAACTGGTTGTACCACGACCTCGTGGAGGAGAAGTACGACGATTCCACCTCGCTGGACATAAAATCTGTGGTATCATCCTCTCAAGCGACTGTCGCGACCACCTCCAGGCCCAAGTTCAGTGTGTTGGCGAAGCAACTGTCAGACTACGAGCCCACTCTTGTCGCCGCCTGTCGCAACGGAAGTCACGGAATCGTCGACCTGTGGCTCTCCGAAACCAATTACGACCTGAACCGACCGGGGCCTCCCGTCTACGACAAAGACAACGTCCTGTTGACCATTGCGGCATCTCGCGCAGACATGGACATGATGGCGCTGCTGTTCCAATACGGCGCAGACCCGAACATCAAGAACCCCAACGGCTACACGGCTCTTCACATTGCGGCCCGGGCCGGATTCGACGACGTGGTTGCCATGCTGCTGGCACATCATGACATCGACCCCGGGGTTAAAGGACCCAGAGGGACGCCGCTCTGGGACGCCGCGGCCAATGGAAGCCTTGAATGTTGCAAACAGCTTCTGGTGAGCGCAGACCATGAAGCTCTGGAAGTCGCATTTCGTGCGGCCATTTACGAAGGACACGCCTCGGTCGTGACCGAGTTCCTCAACTGGTCAGAAATGGAGGTTGACGCAGAGTTGTTGGGCACTGCTCTCCATTCCAGGAACGACCTCACCGACGTTGCTCTCCTGTTGATCCCTCACTGGCATCGCAACGGCGGGGGCAATGGGGGTGGGTTTGTTGATTATTGTGTCAGATCTAGCCACGTTGAGGTTTTGAGAGCCTTGATTTCCCACGATGAGGAAGCGCGGGAAGAGGCGACTAACGGCAAGGTTTTCGATGTCGCTGTTCACTGCAACTACGTCGCGGGCCTCGACGTCTTGCTTCCTCTGGTCGACCTCGGCAGGCGTGGCCTCGCTGCTTTTATGGACGCGCTGAATCGTGGTAACTCTCGGGTCATGCAAATGCTCCTCGATCACGGAGTCGAGGTCGATCGGGCGAGCTTTGGTTCCGAGGATCCTCTCGACCAGGCTCTGGCTCACCACGACGACGTCAACGTCTTCCGCATCTTGCACCGCAACGGCCTCGTCGACGTGAACTGCAGAGACGCCGAAGGCTTCACCTTGCTGCACCGCATCAGCAGGTTCCTCCCAAAGCTGGTTTGCGACATGAGCGGGTTGGAGTGGGCCGATACCCGTGAATCGTACTTTACCACGGCTACAATGCCTAACCGCACCGCACTCGTCAAGGAGATACTGGCGGTTCCGGAGCGAGATGTGAACCCCCGAGACGCCCAGGGGAACACACCGCTCTACTGGGCAATTCGAACTCGCCAGGTCGAAACTGTCAGGTGTCTGCTCGAGCAGAGGGACATCTCCCTCATCATCTCTGATTCGGGGATAAACCCCTTTTCCCTCGTCTGCTCAAAAACTCCCATCCCCGAACTGCACATAGAATATTACGCGGAGAGGGGGAGTATATTCCCACAGGGTGAAGATGCCCAGTATGAGCGCTTCTATGATTTCAGCTCCGAGTATGGAAAAGACGATGCAATTTTCAACCTCATCCTCGATCACGTTGATCGCACGCCCGAGTCGAGAATCCCACCTCTCGACACGTTCCCAAACATTCAGGTCGAGACTGGGGCATCCATCTTGTCCCTCGCGCTGCAGCGCCCCAACGTGTACGCGGTTCTTTTGCTGTTGGACAATCCATCCATCGAGATCAACCTGGCGGAGCGGGAGGGCCTGGTGAAGAACCTCGGGACGATGCAGGACGACGACCGAGTCCGCATCAACCGTTGGCTATACCGGAGCTCGACACCGACCGTACCCGAGGATGCCCACCGGCAAGTGCAGGATGAAGAAACTGCACTGTCGGATCTGGGAAACACGCCCAAGGAGATCCTGGACAACTGGTCTCGAGTCCACATTAACGATCGTCTGTACCGGGAAGAAAGCTATACGTGGATATCGGCCATCATGCATGCCGTCAACTTTGGCCACGGTGTGGCCAGGCTGCTTGCGAGTCCACATGTCGACCTGAATCTTGAACACCCTCTGCGTGCAGCTGTCGAAAAGTGGCACGTTTCCGACGCCCTGCTGCTGGCGGAAGATGACCGGGTTAGTCTCAGCCCATGGGACTGGAGCATGATGAGAAGACCCATCAATGCCGACGTTGAAGGCTGGAAACAATTGCGAAGGGCTCTAAAACAAAGCGTCAAGTGGGAATCCGAAGCGCCTTCAGAGAGAAGCTATGACGCGGATGAGGATGCAGCCATGCAGTTCCTGGATTCCTCATATGGCAAGCCTGAGTGGAAGCATCAGTAACGGGTTGTTTCATTGCGAGTGTGTGAGCTTGGTATGTTCTCTAGTTTGTCCATAGTCCATATGTAGATTCAAGATTTATTTATCCAACCTTTTGGTTATAAATGTCCGGTCGATGCAAAGCAACAATGCGCACGTGGTGACGTATATATCATGATGCAGAGATGATGGTGCACCAGACTACTAAGCAGAAATAAGCGATACATATATCCGAGATCACTTTAAGTCCCCTGAGCGTATTAGATAAAGTCTTTGCCGTGGTAATCACTGACGAAGGTGGTTAAGCAAGACAAAGAGCGCTCTCTTTTGAGAAGCACTAAAGGTTGAAGCGAAAGGGATCTAGTTACCTTATATTAAAAGTAAGAGCGATATAACGTACTTACAGTACAACCCCTGGGATTGTCAGGAGGTGACTTGACTGCCGCTAAGTTGATTGAAGTAGAATTAATACGCTGATTGGAGATTGGCTTGGTTGGCTTTACTTGTGGTGGTAACTATAGTTTATCACCTTCTGCCTTTCCTGCCTTACCTACAGTAGGTAAGCAAGAAACGGCCTAGAAGGTCGAATCGAATATTCTCCGTGGCTGCACCTAAGCTATTTATTTAATGGGAGAAGTCGCCGGGTAATTAATTCATGTCGACGCGACAGATGAAACGTACCTACCCTGTGCAGAATGGACGCTAGGTCAAGATCGAAATAGGTGCGGCAATAAAGAGTGCATGGAAGAATTGCGGGCGGGAACAGATGCTTCCCATGAACCAGACGGAGACTTGCCATGAAATAAACAGGCTTCTCCTGCTGTGTCTGGTTAGAAGCCGATGCGCAAGGCGGACAAATGCATCGGCGCTCCCTTTGGAGCTCTTCGGCGTCTTGATGCATTGCGGCTCTCGGCGTCTCTCCAGTTAATCGGGCAGATCTCTTCCATCGGACCAATGGCTGCTCCCAAATGCTGCGCTAAAAGATGAGGCAGTGCTGCAATCGGCGTTCATCTCTGCATATGCTCGCCGCCGGGTTTCATGTCAGCTCGGCGACCATTTCTGCACAGCGGCCAAGTCCGTGATTGGTTGGTTCCGTGTGGCTGGGTACATGTACAATGCGACCGTGGCATCTGGAGGTGACTTATTATAGCATCGCGATGGGAACGACTTCGTTATATAAGGGCAACGGCGACACTGGAGGAGAGCTCATTATTCCACAATCAATCATCATCCCAACAACATCTAAAATGCATTCTCTCACTCTCGCCGCTTCATTCCTGCCCCTCTTCGCCCTGGTGGCTCAGGGTGCTCCCGTTCCGGACACGCAATACGCAGACCCAGGTGAGTACATTGGAACCTCTCAAGCGGCACCTCTAACACTCTCAGAAAACATCATCGTCAACTTGGAGTTTGAGGACCAAAACGTCGACCCCTGGTACATGAGCTACCCGGGCGAGATGGACTTCTTCCTGGACATCCAGCAAAACCTCTTCGCCGACGACCAACTGACGTGGGCCCTCCGCGTCGGCGAGGTCACCACGACGCCTGAGACCGAGGGCTTCTTCAAGTACAAGCCGTCGTTTCAGCTCGAGGACGGCGCCACCTACCAGGTCGCCTTTTCCGTCCGCAGCAGCCTCATCGTCGACGGGCAGGTCGCCCCCGGTCTTGGCTCCGACTTTGGCGCCCTGCAGATGACCGTTTTCAACGCCAACGGGAACTCGTTCAGCGCGAGGCTGGGCAATGGAATGGCCATGAAGAACGAGTGGTATCGGTACCACTACACCTTTACCGCCGACGCGGCTGCCGCCGACAAGCCGTCGTACATTGGCGGTGTTGTGCACGCTTCTGGGGAGGGTGTTGATTGGTGGTTTGACGACATTTCTTTGATCAAGGTCTAGGTGGCAGGTGGGTTTGTTTTGAGCCGGAGTTTGCTTGCATAGACTGTATATAAGAGAATAAGACTTTGGAACTGACATGCCAACTCCTGTCCTTGTGATTGATGAGCCATGGGGGCGGGTTATCAGATGAGGGATGATACATGTAGTGACTTGCTTGCCCTATAGATCCGTTTATAGGGCACACACTTTGCTTCCAATTAGGCAATTAGGGCTGAATGCGCGCCATTCACATCCTCGGCCCAGAGCCAGTCGTGTCGGCCACTCCCGGCGCTCCGCTATACCGGACCTCAGCCCGTACCTCAAAGTATCCCGCCACGCTCCATAACATTCCAGCCCCCAAGGGGCGCGGAGATTATCTCGCCAGTTCAGCTACTCTTGGTACTTGGCACAACGTGCGTTTCCCCGATAAATAGAGGTACCCTTCCCCCCCCCGGCTAATGCGCGATTGACAACAAGAGCCAACATGAAGACTCGAAACCAACACTCGGAAACAAGACACCCAACTCACTGCAAACAAGCGGAACAAGACCGCTGGCAAGCGTATTTTCACCAATGGCATCCCGCCGACGCTTGAAACTCGGAACCCTGCTCGTGCAGAAATCTGCAAGGTCCGAAGAACATGTGCCAACAAGGTGGCCCAAGGCGTCGCTTAAAGATGATCAGCGTTGCTCCTGGCATTCGGTGGCCAAACCATGGAGCTTATTATATGGCCTTGTCATGTCTTGTGGTTGACATACATAGTCTTCGAGAGAGTCCATTGCTTCGCTACAAACAGATGAAACCATCACTGCCAAGTCTGCCATCTAGGGACCAAACACGCAGCTGTTGTCTGCTGGACGCCTCACATGCACGCACCCTCTGGCCCTCTCGCGGGCTTGGTTAGTGTCTCCGCCAGGCTGACTGCTCAGCTCCAGGGCTGAATTGGTTCTCATTTGCGTGCTGGCCCCCCTGCATGCCTTATCTGTAATGAGCGGCTGAAATTCTTAAATCTGATCTTCCCTCGCCTGGTTATCCGACTTGCGTGGGCATCTCTCTGTATTCAATTCTTCACTCGCCGACTCGAATCCGGTTCAAGACTCTCCGCCTTCACGATGCAAGCCCCAGTGCCAAAAGACGGCATCGCGTGGAAGCCGGGCTTCGCGCGTCACGTTCCCTGGCTGGCCTTCCTCAGCATCCTCGGGTTCATGGCCTGTTGCGCCGGCCTGGGCGCCGTGCTGTGGCAGTCGGACGGCAAAGACATCACCGCCTGGCCGAGCCCTTCGAGAAGAGTCCCCGTTTCGGTCCTGTTGTCGCTGCTGGTCAGCCTCGGCAACCTCTGCCTCCTCATCGCCCTCGGGCAGGGCTACGGCATCTCCTGGTGGCTGCAGGCCCTCAAGGGCGCTGAGCTTCGCAAGTTGCAGTTCGACTTGCATGTCCAACAGTCCGTCGTCGCCCTCTTCAGTCGCTCCGCCGCCTTTGACAAGTTCGCCCTTGCCGCCGTCGTCTCGCTCATCGTCTCCGTCATCGACGGGCCCCTGATCCAAAAGGCCTCCTCCATCGGGACGAAGACGTACCAACCCTTCGCCGTCTCCACGAGCGTCCCCGTCACCAACGCATCCTTCCCCGTCGACTTCAGCGGCTACGGCACCATTGGCACCGACGCACCGGACCTCCCCACGCCCGTCTTCCGCAACGTCAGCCGCGCCTACGCCAACCGCGAGGACATCCGGCTGGCCGTCGACGGGTGCACCGCCAACGTGACGTGCGCCTTGACCCTGCCTGCTCCCGGCTTCGACGTGGAGTGCAAGGAGAGAAAGGTCGACTACGACTTTAGCCAGCTCGCCGCCGCTGGGCCCAGACGCAACTACACGACGTTTCAGGTCGACGTCGACTTTGGCGGGCCGTCGACGTACGAGGCCTACACCACCATCGTCGTCACGTCTTTGTACAAGCCCGATGAGGCGTGCAGCGGAAGCATGATTCGGCAGAAGTGTACTCTTCGCCTTGCCACCGTGCAGTACCCAATCACCGTTAACAATGGCACCGTATCATTGGGGGATTGGGAGTTGGGCCAGAACGACACGGTGGAAATCACCAACCTCCCACGAAAGTACGCCGACAGCGGCGACGGTACCGTATACACTGGGAGCTTCGGTGCAGGCGGCCTCAAGACCATGCTCGGCGGCATCGCCTCGGTTGTCAACGACCTCTACACGGCATCCGTCGTCTTGCGCATCGCCACCATGACCAGCGTTCCGTACCTCCTCACGGCGAGCGGCCAGGCCGGCAGCAACTACCTCACGTCCAACATCTCGACGTACAGCAACTGCACCATGACGTGGGAGGATCCCACGGCCGACCTGGTGAAGACGGTGCGCGAGCTGATGCTCCGCAGCGCAATCGCCTACTCGACCCTCAACAGCTCGGCCGGGCCGCCGCAGCAGCTCTCGGTGCAGCAGACCAAAGTCGCGGCGGCTTACTCGAGCCATTACGCGTGGCTCGTCATCACCGTGGCCTGCATGGTTGCGCAGATGCTCGTCATCTTCTTCCTGCTGCTGGGGTGGCAGCATCTGGGCCGGGACGTGTCGCTGGACGCGTTTGACATTGCGAGGGCGTTGGGGGCGCCGGTTTTGCAGCTTGGCAGCTCGAATAGCGCTATTCACGAGGGGTTGAAACCGCTGGGACGGGACAGGTTCCGGTACGGCGAGCTCTTGGCCGACGATGCCAATTCTTCTGTCGACGGTGGGATTGAGAATAAGGGCCAGTTGGCGAAGAGTAAAGGGCCGAGGCTTGGTCTTGATCAGGAACGGCGGGTTGGTGATATAAGACCTGGCGTTTTGTATTGATACTAGGGAGATAGTATGCCCTATTTTAGATAGAGATCCTTCCATAGCTGCCAATTGACACTTGGAGTCTTGATTTGACCGATCACTAGGTATGTTAGGACTCAAACCACAACACACAGTCTCAATCTCGACCGATCCCTGTTTTCATACTGTCACCATAACATCGTCTTGATCTCGATTCTCCCTGTGTTTGTACTAACACGGCCTTGATAACACCCAACAGACCCCCTGAGAACATGAAAATGGCACGAAAAGTGTCACAATTGTGTTGGCATCGCAGTTTGCGCCCCCAACTTCGTGTGGAGAATCCAAGACTGTGGCTTGAGTGAGCGCCTCAATCAACGAATGAACGAGGCCGGCCCTTAACAATTCATGTCGGGTTTTATTGGCTATAAGGCAGTCAGCTGATGCGGCATGAAGCCGCAGCCAAGAGGGCTCCTTCCTGCTCCCGATCCCTTGCTTCTGTTTCCCTCCTTCCCAACATTCTCTCCTACGCGTGCGAGCCTGATCACTTTTCACCTTCGCCCGTTCGACAAAATTCCACCCACCACCCAATTTTAACCTCAGCCCTGACCGAACAATAATCCTCACGTCGCCCACCCTTCTCACCTCCCCTTTCCCTCCTGGCTCTCTCTGTGAGGCTGGCGACGCCTCACAGAGTCGAGGCGACAAGCTATGGTGAGTAGCCGAGACCAACCTCCCAACGCATGCCATTAACCGCGTGCGTGTTCCGCACCGTAGCCTCTCAGGCAGCTCTACCCCAAGCTTGAACCGGGTCAAACCACCCTGGAGGACCAGGCTAAAGTCGAGTAAGTGGACATCTCTTCAATTCATCGCTCCTCGGCTGTGAGGGTGTTCGCGAGGTCAACATTCCGGGACACGATTCGAGTAGTCACCCGCCTACTACACCCCATGACTCTAACAGTCTCCAGCATCATTGCTGTCCATGGATTGAACCCCAAGAGCAAGCAAGCCGCCGACCACGCCTGGGATACATGGCGAACCCCTTCCGGTCCGGATGGAAACCTATGGCTCCGCGACGAGCTCCCCAAAGACCTCCCCGACACTCGCATTTTCCTCTACGAGTACGATTCCACGGCCGTATATGGAAAGGACAAGAGCACCTTTATCGACAAGGCGAATACTTTTCTCGAAGCAATACGGGTCAAGAGGAGGAAGACGCCGCGGCGACCTCTGTTGTTGCTAGGTCACAGTCTCGGTGGCCTCTTGATCAAGCAGGCTCTCATCAACGCGCACAACAATGAGAAGCATGTGGATATCAAGCTTGCTACCCAGGGTCTCGCCTTCTTTGCCACTCCTCACGATGGCGGAAGGCAAGCCCTGGTCCAGATTGGCCAGATTGCTGCAAAGGTTGCTACGGGCCTCGGTTTCCAAAAAGGAGACAACATTCTCGATACCCTGGAGAAGGGAAGCATGTTTAGCTCCATCATGCACGAGCATTGGAAGCAAAGGTTGCTCGAGTAGCCCATTGTCTCCTTTTGGGGCAGTCTTGATACTGTACGAGACAGCCTCTATCCTGTCGCCACATTCTCACGTCGCTAAATTTTAAATAGATTGTCCCGAAAGAAAGCACTTCGTTTGGCCTACCGGGTAGGCACGAAAATGTCGTTTGTCTCCAGGCAGATCATGGGGGAGTCTGCAAATTTGGGCTGAGCCAGCGAGACCAAGACAACCTGGAGCTTGTCCAGGCCAACGTGCAGGATTTATACGATGAGGCCATCAAGAACGGTGAGTTAATTGCTGTTCCCAAGGAGTATCCTACCAGCGAGTTGGAAAATCTTGAACATCGCCTTTCGCAGCTTAAGCGGTAGTTGGAGTTGTCGCAGGTTAATGGTACTGGGTTATCTCGTCGATTGACATTCAAAAGCGCCGTGCATCTACAGACTACACACCTTTGAGGTCAACGTATGGTCAGCCGTTGGGATTAGGATTGAGGAGTTAGCGTTAAGACATATCAATCGAGATAATCCGGTATTTCGATTAAAGCGTGGCACATCGCTTCATGTTAGCTGTCTGGAGACTGAGGACTCCAATGAGGATATCAATGAGCCCTGCTAACTTTTCCAGAAACTCAAGCAACTCCCCAGGATCGAAGGGGAGAGGAAGGGTCAGGAATCAAGCGAGCGGTAGCCGACCTGCTCAAACGCCTCCACACATCCGCATACACCGAAGCCAAAGACAGAAACCCGAAGCGAGTCGAGGGCACTTGCCAATGGTTCACCAGTCATCCCCTCTTTCAACAATGGCGAGGTAGCGATGATTCCGGCCTCCTCTGGGTCTCTGCTGACCCGGGATGTGGAAAATCCGTCTTGGCGAGATACCTGGCAGACGAGGTGTTGCGAAGCTCCGACACGTCGTCCACGTGCTACTTCTTCTTCAAAGACGACGCCGAGAAGGAACGAAGTGCATACAACGCTGTCTCGTGCATCCTGCGCCAGGTCTTTCTGCAGAGGCCAGATCTTCTCAGCGATGATGTGCTTAAAAGATTCAAGTCTCAATCCGAGACATTACACGATTCACTTTCCGAACTCTGGAGCATCTTTGTCGCGGCGCTCGGTAGAAATGAGGGGGGCCCAATCATTTGCATATTCGATGCACTTGATGAGTGCCAGGGCGAAGGCAGACGCTTCCTGATAAAAGCACTTTCTGACTTGTACGGGAGAGGCTTTCATCGCGCGGGTCTCAAATTCTTGGTAACAAGCCGCCCCTATATCGACATCAAGCGTGGATTTCATGACCTTGAGGCTGAGCTTCCAACTATCCACCTCCAAGGGGAGAACGAGATCGAGGTCGACAAGATTGAAAAGGAGATTGACCTTGTGGTTGCTACGAGGGTTGTTGAATTGGGCAAGAAGCTCGAGCTCACAACGCAGGAACAGAAAGTCCTTGAGGAGGAGATCACGCGAAACCCGAATCGCACATACCTTTGGGTGTATCTCATCGTCGAATTCTTCGAGAGCAGCGTCGGCAATTCACCTTCTCAAATTCGAGCGAAGATAAAGCATGTCCCCAAGACGGTCAATGACGCGTACGAAAAGATTCTCTCCAAGAGCCCTGACGAGCGAAAGGCGAGGAAACTCCTGGCCATCGTACTTGCAGCAGTCCGACCTCTTTCTTTGAAGGAGATGGCCGTGGCCTTGGCAATCGAAGAGAACCACACATCTTACAGCGACATCGACTTCGAACCAGAAGAGCGATTTCGTTCGACTGTGAGGGCACTGTGCGGCCTCTTTGTTTCAATTACGGACGGCAAAATCTACTTTCTTCACCTCACGGCGAGGGAATTCTTGATTGACCGACAGCACGAGGAAGGCCCTCATGAGAACAAGAATCCCTCAAGCTGGAAATTCTCGCTCCCACTCAAGTCGTCGAATCAAACGGTTGCAAACACCTGCATTGCCTTGTTGCTTTTCAAGGATACAACGAGGCATTTTCAAGCAAATATTGACGGTACCAACGTGGGCCGTCTCACGTCCTTTGAAGCTTGGTCTGAGGTCTTCCCGTTTCTAGGCTATGCACTACAGAACTGGGCAGTCCACTTCAGACTGGCAGATTGTGACCATGACTCAGACTTGAAGCCGTTATTGCAATTGTGCAATCCGCAGAGCCCAAGTTGTCTTACCTTCATGAGACTCAACTGGAACTGGTATGACTTGGAGCCGGAGGGCCTTACACCATTGATAGTGGCATCGTTCTTGGGTCTCCCAGCCGCAACTCGACGATTATTGGTCGAAAAAGCGACAAAGGTGAATGCAACAGAGCTCTGGTCGGGTCGATCCGCACTCTCCTGGGCTGCACACAATGGCTTCACAGATGTCATCAAAACGTTCATTGAGCATGATGCGAAGGGAGCACGCTTCTTTTCAAACACCCGGCAGAGCAATGACTCTACGCTGGACTGGAGCTCTTTATCGGTGGCTACCAACCGAGGCAAGAAGGGCTTCGTCGATTGCATACCGTGGACAAGGGACGTCGATTTCAACATCCAAGACGAGTGCAGACGGAGTCCTTTGATGCTGGCTGTCGAATCCCAGCATGAAGAAGTCGTCGAACAGTTACTTGCCACCCGCCGTGTCAAGGTTGAGAAAGATATGTTATTCTTTGCTGCGAAACAGCGTCGAGAAAACATCAAGATTGTGCGGGGGCTGATCCGCACGGGTCAAATTCAGGCTGACAGCAGAGACGAGGACCAGCGCACAGCCCTCTCTTGGGCTGCTGAAAGAGGTCACGAACGAGTCACCGAGTACCTACTCGATACAGGGTCGGTTGACGTCAATTCCAGGGACTTCAGCGGGATGACAGCCCTGTCATACGCAGCCGTACACGGACATATCACGGTGGTGCAACGACTTCTCTCTGTCAAGGATCTGGATGTCAACATTCAAGAAGAAGATGGACATACAGCAGTGCTGCTGGCTGTCATGATGGGCTTTGTCGATGTTGTCGGCCCAATTATTCATTCTGGGCACAACGTCAAGGTCGGTTTGAAAAATCGATTCGGGCGGTCACCACTACACTACGCTGCACGTGGAGGCTACTCGGACAATATACCTGGAGAAGGCTACACAAATGTTGTTAGGCTGTTGCTTGCTACAGGCAGGGTCTCAGTTGACTTGGTCGATCATGAGGGGGGAACACCGCTGTCATTGGCTGCTTGTGTTGGCCACGTAGATGCTGTTAGGCTGTTACTTGCTACAGGCAGCGTCTTGGTTAACTCGGTCGATCGGGAGGGGCGAACACCGCTGTCATTGGCTGCTGGAAGCGGCCATGCGGAGGTTGTCAGGCTATTGCTTGCTACAGGCAGAGTCGATGTTGACTCAAGAGATGAGGTGGGGAGAACACCCCTTTCGCGGTCCGCTTTATGTTGGCAAGCGAACGACGATCTAAGGCTGTACCACGAGCGTATCATTTCGCTTTTACTGGATGGAGGGGCCGATGCCAACTCAAAGGATTGCCAGGGAAGCACACCTCTGATGTGGAGTCTCTCCTGTGGCCGTCCTGAGCTTGCAAGATGTCTGCTAGTGTCAGGCCGAGTGAACTTGGACGCCCGGGATCACGAAGGCCATACCGCTGTCAGGCGGGCTCACGAACAGAAGAACACGCCCTTGATCGACCTATTGGAAAGCTATGTGGCCGGGAAAGGACAAGAGGGCGAAGGAAAATGAAGCAGGTAATATGGATCTGGATACCCTTTCAGCAAGGTTTGATGTACATTCATTTATTTAGACTACGTAACTATTTCTTTATTCACAATACTTGGCCTTTCAGATTGTTGCCTTGCTTCAGTCCACTGGGCAGTCCACCCAGGCGGAGAGGCAGACAATCATCTTGATGACTTGCAACAGCAAGCAAGGCATCTAGAAAGAAAATGTTTTCTGTTCGTCGGACTTGTGCCCATTGGCCGCTAGAAAGAGACAAGAACCAGCACAGTACGGCTCACCCAGTTCAATTGTTCCTGTCTGACAATGGCCAGCATGCAACGCAGCAGAACAGCCCAACAAAGGATTGTGCTCCAGTGAAACCATCTCTGACCGTAAAATGTCGCATAAATACGTCCTCAGTGATCGTCCATTCCCCGATCCTCAGCTACAACATTAGCATCCTCAACTCCTTTCTACCAACACAGCCCAGTGCAATCCCTAGGTCCATCCTCGTTTCCAGAACTCTTAAACCAGCACCCAAAAAACAAGACAGCATCATGTCTGGCGTAATGGGCGGTAAGATTCTCGATCCTAGGACCATGGACCAATTGGATGACCGGGGCAAGGAGTCTCAGCGTCGTCGGCAGGAGGCCGTCGAGAGACGTAGAAAGGAGGAGCAGACCAAGAAGCTGACGGAAGATGCCGGGACTGTTTCTCAGCAGCGCCGTGGCGGTGGCTTTTAGGATGCGCTCGAATGTGTTTCAATTTGAGGCTGGCAGCTCTATGGAGTGAATAATGGGCCGAATTTTGGTTACGAACTTCGCTAGAAGTAACCGGAAAATAAATTTCGTTAAACCGAAGACCATCTAGACACGATTGAAATGGATGTGATGACAGGAGTGAATTTTCAATATTGAACATCAAGATGTGGGCGCACCGTGGCCTGAGGAAGCCAGGCTATATCCACAGGACTAGGGACGAATATACGCAGACGTTAATGTCTATAGATGAGTCAACCATCCCTCAGATGGACCGGTCGATAAACTTGACAACCTTGTGTCCAGTCCTGCTCAGCTCAAACCCACCAAGGTCCTTGACAAAGGTAAGACGCATGCGATCCTGATTAGAAGAACATACGTGAAAGAAGTCGTGGATCCGATCAACAATGGCCTGTCTGGGCACCGCACTCGCCCCCGAACAAAGAAGCCGAATGTCGAGCAGCACCGCCTTGGACGGCTCCATGACGTCCAGAATCACCTGCCACTGCAGGATGCCGAAGCTCGGGTTCGCCATCAGCGCGCCGTAGCTCTCGTAGTCGAGGTAGCACCCGTCCCAGATGAAGCTGAAGCGGCGGTCCCGGCCCTGGAGGCGGAGGACGCGGAGGTACGGCCAGTGCGCCTCGGGGATGACGGACCGGGCTTGCTCCGGGAGGGCGTGGAGCGAGCCGATGTCGCCCGTCATGTATCGCACGACGGGGTTGCGAAGCCGCGTGAGCGACGTTTGCGCGATGGTGCCCGTTTCTCCGTCGGGCAGCGGCGCGGAGTTGCCGTCGTCGTCCGTCGCTGACAGAGGGAGGACTTCCATCAGAGCAACGCGCGTATCAAAGATAAAGTCCGAGTATCCCGCCAAACCGTCGCCCGGGGTCAGGTCGGGGCAGCTGACGGCGTACGGACCGGCCTCGGCGCTGCCCAGGATGGAGCAGATCTTGGCCGCCGGGCCCAGGACGGCCTTGATGTGCGACTTTTGGGCCTTGGAGAGGGCCTCCGAGGTGTAGATGACCTTGTCAATCTTGATCTTGGCGCGCTCTTCGGCGGACAGGGTCGAGATGTGGTGGACGACCTGGACAACCTGGCTGCCGTCGCCGGTGAGCACGTTGACGTGGTAGTTTGCCAGGAGCTGGACGACTCGCGCGGGGGACATGTTGCTTCCTGCGGCGAGCGTAGAGGCTCCCGCGTTCTCCATGATTTCCAGGACGAGGTCTAGGGATCTGCATCCATGTCAGCTGCGTGTCTCTCGTTCCGTGTATATTGGGTAAACATGCCGATACAGCTCACCGCCCCAATGCGTCGACAAAACCCAGTCGCCATGTTGAATCAGTCCCGTCGTCCGCAGGAACTGCCCAAAGTAGGCCCTGTGTCTGCGGTTCTCCAGCGAATCGGTCGCGAAGAAGAGCTCCCTCGAAGAGCTCGACCCGCCGCCCGTGATGCTCGTGTAGATGTTGTGACGGTACGTGTTTTGAGGGCTGGTGTCGTCGATGAGGCGCTCAATGGTGGCATATCTGAGACTCGTCAGTACGGTGGCCGTGCTTGGGGAATTGGGTTGACGTACAAGTCCTTCTTTCTCAGCAATGGTTGTGCCTTCAAGTCTACTCGTCTAGCTGACAGGGCCGCTCGCGCTCTCGACGCGTGAATGGTGTCGGCATCGGGCGGGTATTGGACATCAGAGGTGTAGAAGGGATGGATCTTGGCAACCGCCAGCACGTCGGCCAACGAGTAGGTCAGACTGGGGGCCATTGTTCGAGGTTGGTGCAGAAGGAAACAAGGATGGATCTTTGGATGGGCGATCTGGAGGCTGGAGATGGCACGACGGTGTCAACTGCAATTGCCCAATTTAACTGGCCTCCTGTAAGCAGCTGCATCTCGACCGAGGGTAGGACAAGAGTGACCATGAGTGTAAGACGGAATGTTTCCCCCCGAATGTCTCGGATCACCTTCTTACCGAGTACCCGAAGACCAATACGAAGTTTTCGTGACGCAACGTGTCGGAATCACCCCGCGCGGCCTCCCAGTCCCCTCCGTGAGCCATTTGCAAGCTGAACGGGTACCGGCATATTCAATAGTCGTAGACGCTTGCCGTAGTCTTCGCCTCCCAATTCTCGCCCCAATCGAACTAAGTGGGAGCTTTAATCTTGTAGTTGGTCGTGTTCGAGTTGATCTGCAGTGCCGTGTCCACTTCCCTACGCACATCAAGATCAAGGTGCGTCACGGGACAAGGATACGTGACACGGCACGTCGAGTCTCGATCGTCCATGCTCCCCGCACCTTGTCATAGTCGATGTCGCTGCTGCATCGCGGGAAATGGGAAGTTGTGGGACACACACGGGACGGACATTCAGATTCTTTGTGCGCGGGAGACTGACGGCTGAGACATGCATACGTGGGGAAGCTGAGGCATCTGCACGAGCACATAATCGGAATAGCATGCGGGATTTCATGTACCGGGATTAAATGAGCAAGGGGGGCCGCGGGATGTCCGATGCAGAAGCTAAATAAAGGATGGCATTTGACGACAGATGTCCATCTGCCGTAGTGGGTAACACAAAGGAATGAGAGGAGATGATGGTGGCTCAGCTGAGCAAAGACAGTCATATTTCAACTAGGTATGTACCACCAACTATGCATATCCTTCAGGCACCACCCTGGCCACACCCGCTGTCAAACGGAACAGCATCCCACCGCACCCTCCGCAAGTGGCGTTCGGGATCCTTGATGTCGTTTCGGGCGTGCAACCAGCGCCGGTTATCCATCAGGATGATGCTCCCTTTGGGCAGATCGCCCGACGTGAGATGCACCGTCGAGTGCGACTGCACCTCCTCCCTCTGCAGCGCGTCCTTGAGCTCCTCCAGAGCGGCCGCCGCCTCACCCGTCAGGGGCGTCAGGATGTCCTCCCTGAACCGGATCGTCGTCGCCCCCCCCCCAACTTCGTCGCTCACAAGGACGCTCCCGACAATGTGCCGCCGGGAGGGGTCCTTGATGAACTCGGGCGGGATCTCGATGCGGTACTGGGGACGCGTCAGCGCCGCCCGCGTCCCCGGGGAGAGCAGCTCGCTCAGGCGGCCGACGCTCATGACGGAGAGGGTGCCGCCGCCGCGGCGGTCGTGCTGCAGCACCTGCAGGGCGAAGAACCTCGGCGGCGGGTCCTCGTAGCTGCAGTCGGTGTGCCAGGGGAACTCGCGCATCGTCTCGGACCGCGCCTGGTGGTCGCCGGCCTGGAAGCTCGACTCGCTGGGGCGGACGTCCCAGAACCACCCGCGCGTGGCGCTGTGCGTGATGGGGAGCCGGTGGCCGTGATGCCGGTGGAGGCTGTGCAGCAGTTGCTGGAGGTACGCGCTGTCCGGGTCGGCGAACCGGAGGCTGATCTTGAGCATGCCCTTTTGGTGCAGCTGCTCCGAGACCTGGCGGACGTGGTCGGGGTGCTGAGCGTGCTGGAGGTCGGGTGCTTCTAGGCAAGGGACTATTCGAGTCGCGGTGGCATGGCCGCGCAGTCCTTGGGGGATGAGGGTAGGAGATTTGGTGACGCCAAAGAAGAGGCTCGTCCTTGAGATGGAGACGCCAGGAAGACGGACATTTGGTCCGTATCGCGCAACGAGAGACATGACGAAAGAAATTGGGCCTCAAGAAGCAGCACAAGGTAGTCGACCCAACGAGCAGCAGTCATGTTATCTCCCGAGGCGAGATTAGACTTTATCAAGGTTACAGACCGAACCTCATGTATATAGCAATGCTGTGCTCCGAGAGGGCGACGATGAAGGTATCCGATAATCCGACTTCGGTCTCGCCTCCCTTACGGGATCCCATTCGCTAACACCACCCCTCATGCAACAGCGGGAAGTGGAATCTGTGCTTGTTTCTCCCGTGTGTAAGGGCATCTCCGGTCCACCTGTTAATACTCGGGAGGTACTTGTCGCACTTGGCCGCAAGGTAGCCGCCCGTCGACGCGAGTCCACGACGTCGATGCCCGACTGGGATCTCAGGAGTGACCCCGTCGATAGTCTCAGCATGCTCCAGATAAATACACAGACATGCCTTTGCCATTCTAACCACTACTGCTTTCGTCTCGCAACTCACCAAGAACCACCCCAAGCCGTCCTAATGCATACCCGCCAACTCGTCCAAATCCATCTCGGCGCGCAGCCGGGCGAGTATGAGCCCGTCGCGCGAGACAAGGCGGGCAGCAGCAGCTACGCCGAGGAGGAGGCCAAGCTCAAGGCGACTCTGACCGGCCTTTGCCCTGCCAACTTGTGGCCCGATCACTCCTACTCGAGCAAGTCTCCTCGACCGATCCTGGTTGGACAACACCACCAGCAGCAGCTGGAGCGCCTGCACGAGGCCTTGACTGCGGCCATTGTCGATATCGTCCCGCGATGGTGGACGGACAAGGATGCGCGGTTTCCCGAGCGGATGCCTCTGGAAAAGGAAGAAGAAGTGCTCCTACAGGTACGTAATTGTATTGGCAATCCCGAAGCATGCCTGACTGACACCCTCTCCAGTGGCTGGAGGGCCAAGTCTCGCAGGGAAACCTCGCCAAGTTCCCCGCGCACATGGGATCGTGGCGCCCAGACTTTCTCGTCGAGGACGGCCCAGACGGTCAAGAGAACTTCCGCATCACCGAGATCAACGCCCGCTTCTCCTTCAACGGGTTCATGCATGCGGCATACGGCCAGCAGGCGCTGAGCTCAGCCGTGCAGGGTCAAGGGAGTGAGGCGACCCGGCTGGTCGGCGCCACCGAACCAGAAATGGTAGGTATCCCACGCATTCTATAGTAAATCAGGTCTGACGAGTGCAGCTGCTGGAGGGCCTGTTCAGTCTCTTCCAGCCCGGCCTCCCGCTGCACCTCCTCAAGGGCGCGGAAAGGGGCATCGACATTCACATGTTCATCGACGCCGTGTGGCGCCGCTTCGGCATCAAGCCGCGTCTCGTCACGCCTGCTGACCTCAGGCTGCTGCCCAACCCTCACAGCGCCACCGGCCATCGCCTCTGCTGCGTCGTCAAGGACCGTCCCGAGGACCTCGCCGCCATCGACTCGCCCACGTTTGTCACCCCGGCGGGCGAGGTCGTCGAGGAGGTGCACCAGGTCGGGCTGGAGCTGCACCAGCGCGAACTCGTGGCCCTGGATCCCGAGCTGCTGCGGCAAATCAGCCTGCGCTGCTTCAACGACATGCGCACCGTCCTCCTCGTGCACGACAAGCGCATGCTGGGCGTGCTCAAGCAGGAAATCCCGCGTCTCGTGGCGCGCGGCGTGCTCACCCCGAGCCAGGCCGCGACGCTCGACGGCGGCATCGTCGAGACGATCCTCCCCGGCTCGCAGGAGCTGAAGGACCTGCTCCACGCCTGCAGCCAGACGCCGCAGCTGAAGAACCAGTACATCCTCAAGCCGATCCGCAGCGGCAAGGGCGACGGCATCGTCTTCGGCGTCGACTTTAGCGGCGACGAGTGGATGGCGGCCGTCGCGCGGCTGCGCTCTGCGGCGGTGGTGCCGGGCGTGACCTGCGTGGTGCAGCGGCGAATCGTCCCCCGCGTCTACGACATGGTGCTCAAGGGGGCGGCCGGCATGGTGCGGTATCCCCTCGTCGGCACGTACCACGTCGCGAATGGGAGGCTGCTCGGGCTGGGACTGTGGCGTACGGGCGGGGGCAGGGTGATTGCTTTGTCGTCAGGGGGGTCGTGGATTTGCTCCGTGATTCGCGGGGAGTGATGCGGGGGGGAAGGGCTTAGATTGGGATATTAGGGAGGGCTGTAGCTGGAGTGACCAATCATTTCATCTTGACATGGATTGCCTGCATCTGAGCCGTGTCTTGGCGTGAAAAGCGTCATCGTATATGACGTCCTGCATGCACAGCCCTAGGCGATAGTTGAGGCTATCGACGGGAGAGCACTTGTAGTCCAGATGAAGAAATGCAGCTAAAGACAGTCGGTCCGCATCGAGGTATAGAAAGACACGCCGGCGAGAGAGCTAGAGGGACGGCACGGCACGGATGCAACCTCGTAAACTGCATGCCGATCAAGATGGGGGAGTCTTCGGCCCCTCTTTTGGCGGCATTTGTCCTGCCTCCCGTCGAGGACCCGTTCCTCTGCAGCACGCGTCTCGTCGGTGTAAGCGGTGGCATGTCGGACTTGCTTCGTGCTAGGTGAGACAAGAATAAGTTACCTCTTGCAGCATGCAAAGGGGGGAGCTACCGAGTGGATGCGTGACACGTATGTAGGGCCGCCGTCAAATGTCGCTTCGGCATTCGTCTCCAGATTGCGATTGCCGCCGGTGGGAGTGCACTTGTCGGATTTGTTTTTGTTTCCTCGACTCCATTCCTCGGAGCGCCGAGGAGGCCAATCTTCTCGAAGCTCGAATGCGCCACTTTCTTCTCGTGCTGCATATGCAATTCCGGTTACAGCATGTGCAATTCCGGTTATCGTCTGTTGAGATCAAGGGAAGTGACAGAGAACATTGACAAAGCAAGTCTTTGAGCCTAGCACCGACGAGCTTGCTTGCTACTTGGTTGGTGTCGCGTTTCCATTCAGTCGACTCGCTTCGTTTCTCTGCTCCAATTGATTCTTCCATTCACCGCGGGTCAATCCATCTTTGCCATGAGTCAACCCCTCACTCCAATGGCGTACGCAACTGTGGCCGCCACCGCGCTCTTCTCCCTCCCAGCCATTGCCGCCCTGCGCGCCCAATTGCACAGTCGAAAGCCGAAGGATCACTTCTACGAGGACGCGGATGGCTGTGCAACTCCCGAATCGATCGTCGAGTTCTCCAACCGAAAGCCCAAGGCTGCCATTTTGCTATCCTCGGCCGTTGGGGTTTGCACTTCTGTTGCGAACTTGGTGTTTTCATGTTTGCGACAAGATGGTGCGGTCTGGGAGAACAGTTTGCACATTGGTGCTTGGGTGAGTCAATATTTATTTCTTTGCTCTCAATTGATCCCAGATGATCCATCTAATACCATTAGGCGCTCGTCCTTCTCCAAGCAACATGCATCGCCCTTCACAAGTCTCCAGTGACGTCTCACAACCTCGGTTTATGGCTTCTAGCATCTACTCTTGTCATGGTGGGCTCTTCTTACCCTAAAGTCATCGATAAGACCACCCGCGCGGGACTTCACAATGACCTTACGGACACCATCTGGTTGATCAACCTGGTTGTTGCAGTGGCCCTGGCAATCGCCAGCACCACAATCCCCCGAAGACCAGACGTCTTCATCAACGAGCGCAAGGTCGATCGTCAATGGACCGTGTCTACATTGAACCGGCTCACTTGGACTTGGGTTCAATCGCTGCTCCGTCATGCCTACGTTCACAATGACGTTGGCGTCGACGACGTTCCTCAAGCTGACTCCAGATTGAGGGCCGAGAATCTGAAGAAGATGTGGGATACGCTGAGCAGCAAAACCAACCTTTCTCTCTTCCATACTCTGATGAGCGCTTATCAAGGACAATTGGCCCTTCTATGGGCTGTCACTCTCTTGCGATGCGTAGTGAGCATCTTGCCATTCTGGTCCATGTTTCAGATTCTCAGCATCCTCGAGGACCAGGTGAATAGAAGCGCACGCTTGATTGAGCTCCTGGCTCTGATTGCCTGCATGACCGTCTCCAATCTGCTTGACTCTGTAAGACTTGCCTCCACGATGCTCATCTGACTCCGATGGTGTGAGTACTGACCTGGGTTTAGTGGCTCGAAGGATGGGGTTATTGGTACGCGCTCTCAGGCATGGCTCTGCCCATCCGCTCCCAACTGTCGAGTCTCATCTTTGACAAGGCCTTGAGACGAAAGAACATTACAAGTCCAAATGATGAGCGCGATGGGAACTCCGACACAAAAGCCGACCCCCCACTTGAAGATGGCAGCGTCCTCAGATCAAACCAAGCCATTGTCAATCTCGTCGGCATTGACATTGAGCGTCTGGCCTACTTTGTCCAGTTTCACTTCCTCATACTCAACGGCGTCGTCAAGCTCCTCATATTTTCGACATTTCTCCTCAAGCTCCTGGGCTGGATCCCCTTTGCGGCTGGTATCCTCGCTTGGACGCTGACCTTGCCCGCCAACACGTGGTTCTCCAAAAGAGTCCTGGTTCAGTCACGGTCATTGATGAAGCTGCGAGACGCAAAGCTATCCAAGATTAACGAAGTTCTTCTCGGCATGCGGCAGATCAAGTTCTCCGCGCTCGAGTCTGAGTGGGAAAAGAGGATACTCGCTCTGCGGAATGCCGAGCTGAAGAGCCTCTGGAAGTTCTTCCTCGCCGACAGCGGCCTGTTCGCCTGTTGGGTCATTAGCCCGATCTTGCTGGCCGTTGCCTCTCTTGCTGCCTACGTCATCGTCAATGGTTCCTTGTCCCCCTCGGTGGCTTTTGTCAGCATTGGCATTTTCAACACACTCGAGACCACACTCGGATCCCTTCCGGAACTGCTGACTCTGGGTCTCGATTCCCTGGTGTCGATTCGAAGGATCAACACGTATCTGGACGAACCGGAGAGAAACACTGTTGCAGAGGATGGGCTGGCCATTGTCCTCGAGGCTGCTTCCTTATCCTGGCCCGTTGGTGAGACAGCTACGAGGAATGAATCGAGTGATGACCGCTTCATCCTCCATGAGCTTGATCTCTGCTTCCCAAATGGTGGTCTGTCTGTCATTTCGGGCAAAACAGGAACCGGAAAGACTCTCTTACTGTCTGCAATCCTCGGCGAGGCGGACGTATTGCAGGGATCGATCCGCGTGCCCAAGCCTCAAGACGCTCATCTCGGGAGCACACACCCAGATGGCTGGACAAAGCAGGGCTCCGTTGCCTACATCAGCCAGACTCCGTGGCTCGAGAACACGTCCCTACGCAACAACATCCTCTTTGGCCTTCCCTTTGTGCAGGCGAGGTATGACGCCGTCATCGACGCCTGCGCTCTCAAAGAAGACCTCGCCGCCCTCGTGGACGGAGACGCGACAGAACTTGGCGCCAACGGGGTCAACTTGAGTGGCGGCCAGAAATGGCGCGTCACCCTTGCCCGGGCGATCTACTCGCAGGCTGACGTCTTGATCATGGAAGACATCTTTAGCGCCGTGGATGCTCATGTTGGTTCGTGGATTTTTGAAAAGTGTCTTACCGGTGACCTTTGCGACGGCCGGACGCGAGTTCTCGTTACGCATCACTTGGGCTTAGTCCTGCCAAAGGCCGACTATGTTGTCGAGCTTGGCGATGGGGTTGTTACATACGCCGGTCCACCTGAGGGTCACAGCTACGGCCACAAGGGCTCCAAAGGCAATGATGAAGCCGAGGTTGTCATGGAGCGGGAGGAAGCAGTGGCCGTGGATTCGAGCAAGACCAAAGTCGTCCAGCCTTCTCAACTCCCCGCCGCCGTTCCGAGGAACTTTATCCAAGAAGAGACTCGCGAGAAGGGCGCCGTCAACAGAGGCGTATACTTGACCTACGTCAGAGGCAGCGGCGGTTTGCATCTGTGGATTGCCTGCGTCATGCTATTTCTAGCATTTCAAGCTGGAACTATTGGTAAGTCGACCTGACTTTCTCAGCCATACTCCTCTAACTCTACAAAGGTCGAGCTTGGTGGCTCCGCATCTGGACCGCCCAAGCCAACGGCGACGGCTCTGGTGAGAGCTTTCATCTTCTCAACACGTACGACTCCATGCACATCATCTCGACACCGCAACCTCACTTTCAATCTTCCGGACACCCCATTTCCCATCACGACCTCTTTTACTACCTGGAAATCTATGTCACCATCTCCATGGCCACCGCCCTCCTCGGCATTCTACGCTTCATCTCGTCCTACTTCCTCGCCGTGCGAGCCAGCACGACAATCTTCAAAAAGATGCTCTTCGCCATCCTGCGCAGCCCGCTCCGGTGGCTGGACTCTGTGCCGACGGGTCGGATCCTGAACCGGTTCACGGCAGACTTCAACGTTATTGACGAGCGCCTCCCGCTTAGCTGGAGCATGTTCTTCTCCAACCTCCTTCGGCTGGTCGGCATCGTCGTTGCCTCGTGCTTCGCCTCGGCGTACCTCATCCCCCCGGCGATTCTCCTCCTTAGCCTGGGGACCGTGACGGGCGCGGGATACCTCGTCGTCAGTCGGCCCCTCAAGAGGCTCGAGAGCAACGCCAAGTCGCCCGTGTTTGAGCTCTTCAACACCACCCTCGCCGGCCTGTCGACGATTCGCGCCTTTGGCAAGACGCACACGTACTTGTCTCGGATGCACAAGAGCCTCGACGCTTGGGTCATGACCAGCTTCTACATCGCGCTGGCCAATCGGTGGATGAGTTTCCGCATGGCGCTCATTGCCTCGCTCTTCAGCGTCGCTGTCGGCGTCGTCATCGTCGTGAAGCCCATTGATGCCGCTTTAGCTGGGCTCGCTCTGTCGTTTGTTCTGGACTTTTCCGAGAGTCTTCGATGGACGATTCGCTGCTACGGCGACATGGAGCTCGAAATGAACGCCATGGAACGCGTGGTCGAGTACATGTCTCTCGAGACCGAGCCGCTCTGCGGTGAGAAGCCGCCTTCAGCGTGGCCCTCTTCGGGCGCCATCGAGTTCAAGGACGTTTCGGTCGGCTATGCGCCGGATTTGCCGCCGGTATTGAGAGATATTTCCCTTCGGATCGAGCACAATGAGCGCATTGGCGTCGTGGGACGGACTGGAGCCGGCAAGTCATCCTTGACTCTCGCTTTATTCCGCTTCTTGGAGACTCGGTCGGGCAGCATTGAGATTGATGGCCTTGACATTTCCGAGCTCAATCTTCACGCGTTGAGGTCACAGCTCTCCATCATACCACAGGTAACACTTTTCCCAGAAAATCTAGCATTTCTAACATCTCTGTAGGATCCTGTCTTGTTTTCGGGTACTGTTCGATCAAATCTAGACCCGTTTGGGAACTATTTTGACAGCGAGCTGTCCGAAGCTCTGGCAAGAGTCCAGCTCATCAGCGCTCCCCAAATTCCCCTCCCCGATGATCAGTCCAGCTCAATGCTTCCATCCAGCAACGCCAACATCTTCAGAGACTTGTCAAGCCCCATTTCCGAATTTGGCGGAAATCTCTCACAAGGCCAGCGACAGTTGCTGTGCATCGCGCGCTCCCTCCTCACCGACTCCAAAATTATCGTGCTCGATGAGGCTACCTCTGCCGTCGATGTGGGAACGGACACGCTCATTCAGCGCAGCATTCGGGACGGGTTGACTGACAGGACTCTCATCGTGATTGCTCATCGACTGAGTACGATATCGGATTTCGATAGAATCATGGTTCTGGATAATGGCCGCATGGTTGAGTTTGGTACGCCACGGGAGCTTTGGGAGAAGAAGGGCACGTTTCGGAGCATGTGTGATAGCACGGGTGGTGGTGAAAGGGAGAGATTGAAAAGGGATATTCTTGGCTAGTTTTGAAATGTAATCTTTGTTGCTGGCTGGCCCCTGCATCTTGACGAAAAGCACAAAGCGCAGGCAGTCGGGTGTCAATGGAGTTGATTGGATTAGTCCGTCACTGTGTAAAAATTGTTACGCTGACATAGTTCAGGTCTGCCGTGCGGATGAGCAAAGCTGGAGCCTCTGGGCACACAGACACACACACACTCCCCAAAGCCTCCGGCGGGCTCCTCGCCTTCGGCTCGACCCCGACCGCCGCTGTGACTGCTGCGGATAGCTTCAATGTTTTGTAGAGGGGTTTGAGGAATCCCCCTCCGGGGCGCCTGCTGCGGGCTTCCGCCTGCTGCAAGCTTCTTTGCCTGCAGCGCCAGAAGGGGTAGGCGGTCAATCTAACTGCACGGCAAAAAAGGCCAATTGCCGCTGGATATTTCGTGCATTGTGGCGGGGGATTGTGGTGGCTCATTAGAAGAAGCAAAGCTGGAAGGCACCAGCGCCCGCTAACGCAGTCTGTCCCTGCTGCCAGCTTTGCTTAATGACGAATGCGTATTGTACCTGTGGGAAGGTCCTATCAGGGAGGAGGGGGAGGAGGCTCGGGGTGTATTCAACGAGCTACAGTGGCCTCAAGGAACTCAGATTTGTCAAACATCAGTCTGGACGTTTGGTGTGCCTCTTTTCTTCTCACCGTACCCAATTCAATACCCAATTTCTGTTTCAACTCTGCGGATGAGGCAGTGTCGAATCGCCCCAATGTCAACCAATCGTACCCAGGTAAAGACCGTATGCGGCATGCATGATGCGCTGGTTGAGAACTTCGCCTTGCAAGCTGACTCTTGTGCAACCAACAGCTCAGCCACACTAGGCAAATCCCATGGCATGGAGGCTGAAGTGAGGGGTTGGAAGAAATTCACTCGTTTCCTATTCCCAACCCATCACCGACAAAGTTCAATCGCCCATCACATCACACGCTGGCAGCACAACTTCATCGGCGCCAACAAGATGTCCGGCCTGGAGCCCCTTGCTGCTCTTGGCTTGGCATGCAACATCCTTCAACTCATCGAGATTGCAGGGAAATCGGCTTCGCTTTGCAAGCAAATCTACGCCACCGGCCAGCCTGATCCAGCGCTTGATGATTTTGCAAAGAATCTCTCCGACACATCGGCCAGCTTGAAAGACTTTCTCGACACTGCCCAAGGCCCTCCTACTTCAGACGAAAAACGACTTTTGGATCTGGCCAAAAAATGCCAAGATGCTGCTGCGGAGTTGGCGAAGGAGATGGCCAGTCTCACCACCCCCCCAGGCAAGCGCTGGACTGCCTTCCTGACGACAATCAAGACGGCGGCAAAGAAGCGCAAGCTCGATGGCCTAGAGAAGAAGCTCAAGGATGCAGAGCGCGTCATGGAAACCCAACTCCTCGTGGGAATGCACAAGCGGTTGAATATCTCAGAAAGTCAGATGGAAGGTCTCGATCAGAAGCTTCAGCATTTCATCGAGCAATGGTCTGCAGGGGAGACGAGTCTTTCTCAGCTAGTGCTGAAAGAGACGAGCGACGTCAAAACCCAGCTGTCGAACGAGCTTCAACTGGTTACGGCGTCAACGAAAGCTCACATCACGACTGAGTCTACACAGAATCAGCTCGCCATCAACAAGCGCGTGGGCGAAGCGGCCGACACCATTCAAAGAGACGCCGAGAGCAGAGATGAGGCGCTCAAGCGTGACGAAGCCTACGATCGATTCTTGGATAGTCTTCATTTCGACAAGATCCACGCACGGCGAAATGGGATTTCTTCAACCTGCCCAAAGACGTTTTCTTGGATCTTTGGGGATTGCCTTGAGAGTGATCAAGACTCAGACGAGACAGAATCTGAATGGAGCACGGCTTCCGACGACTATGTTGTCGCTTCGGCGCCCTCGCAATATCCAGCCCGGCCACCCTCGCAACGGTCAGATTCGGTGTCTTCGCAAAGTTCAGGTTACATATCCTGGGAGTCCCGGGACACCCCTCCCTGGGAATCCTGGGACAGCTTCGTGGAATGGCTTCAGTCTCCTCAACCACTGTATTGGATCAGTGGGAAGGCAGCGTCAGGCAAGAGTGTTCTGATGAAGTTCATCGTGAATCATTCACAGACTGTGGAGGAGCTGAAGAAATGGAATCCCGAGGTTCGCATTCTCTCACATTTCTTCTGGAAGCCAGGATCAACCATGGAGACAAGCCTCAAGGGTCTTCTCTGCTCCCTCATCTATCAGGCTTTTGTCCATGACAAGTCTTCTGTGATGAGATACCTCCAAGAAAGACCACAGTGGCGCCGCAAGAGGACCGACGATGACTGGGATGTGGTTGAGCTTCGAGACCTCTTCACAGAACATTTTGGACAGTCCACCCAAGCCTTCTGTATCTTCATCGATGGTCTTGACGAGTTCTGGCACGAGGATGGCATTCAACAACTTTTCAGCCTCCTCGAGGAACTGCAAGAGGGGTCTTCTCTTATCAAGATATGTGTCTCAAGCCGCAGGGAGCATGCTCTAGAAATCCGCCTAGGTCACAGCCCCCAGCTAAAGATGCAAGACTTGACGGCGAGAGATATCTCACAATATGCGACAACGACGCTGGAGGGGACCAAATCTGTCCTTGGGAATCCAATCAACATTAGCCGGCTCGTCAATGACATAGTCAATAAGGCCAATGGCGTCTTCCTATGGGGAGTTCTGGTAGCGAGGTCGCTCGCCCGGGGCATCGAGGCGGGTGATTCCATGGAAGAACTCGACCTACGGTTGTCTTCGACACCTGGAGATCTCTATGACCTATTCCGAGACATGTGGAAGCGGCTCAGTGCAGATTTGGACATCTACCGCGACACATCCGCCTTGCTCCTCAATATCGCCGTCTTCGCTGCCGTCCAGTCTCGGGGCTACCCTCAAACTGTGTGGGGTACTTGGCTTGGTCGGGATCCGATACGTGAGCATTCAATATTTGACTTTATGGTTGCGGTTTCCGACGACGTCCAAGCCTGCTATCTAGTTCAAGGAAAGAGCCTATCCCCGACAGAGCTTGTGGAACGATGCAGAAGAACGTGTACCATGGTCACGGTCAAGTCTGCAGGGCTCCTCGAAGTGAGAGATGATCGGATGGCACTCATAATTGAAGACCATGATCACCCAAACGAGGACGTCTCTGCGTACAGGCACATGCTGGTTGGGTTCGTACATCGTACAGCTTTCGACTTCCTCGTCGACGAAGAAGACGGTCGGCGTTTAAGACAGGAGGGTGTGATCTCGACGTCTGATGTATTTTCACGTCTCTACACAGCGATTTTGGTTCAACACAGTGTCGGGCCTGGTTGCTCCTGGGGAGCAATATACATTCACAAGATGCAGTCTTTGTTCCTGCTCAAACGATATGGTTCGTTCTTGTCCAAGGAGGAGCTTGCACACCTCATACGCACAACTTGCAACCTCTATGACCGATTGGCGGCGCCTGCACCCCACGACAAGATTCCTCCGCGTACGGGTGCGACGGTGCCTGGGCGCGACTGTATCTTCACTCCCCGATCCCTCACAAACGAACCAGATTACTGGGCATTGGCGATTGCATTTGGATTTGAAGATCTCGTGCGGGAACAACTTCATCTGCCTGCGGAACATGAAGACGCACCTTCAAACTTCTCGCACCGTGTTCTGTTTCACTGTGTCCTATCAGGAATACAGTTGGAAAGCCTTGGTGAGGTATGGACAAGCCGACTCCCCATCATCGAAAAGATGATTAAGAGCCTGTGCTCCGAAACGGTTGCGCTTCTGTCACCCTCGATAGGCAGCATGAGCAATGTTTCTGCCGCAAAAATCGCCATTTCTCAACTCCTACTGAGCTTCATCCGCAGAGGTGTCCCCAGAGGTTGGGCTCTCTTCCCTCCATCTTTCATCTCCGAGCAGCAGATGGTCTCAGCGTTGCAGGTGTTCTGCGAGAATGTCAACTGTCTAAACGACCATGTGTTGCTCGAGGTGATGTTCAAGCGCATCCGACGAGGGTATACAGAGATATCCGTTCGACATTTGGGCAATCCAGATATTACTGCCATAGTGGAAGTTCCCGTCAAGGTTCTAGTCGACGCGGTCATACAACGTCCCGACAGCGTTGAGGCTATTTCCATTGGGCCTTGGAAGAAGCATCTTGTTAGCCGTCGGGACATTATTGATGCCGAAACCATCCAAGTCGACGCGATTTGCAGGTCGCAACAGATGTTTTCTGTATCGCACGGTCCAGACAGAGAGCTGCTGTCGAGTCTCATCAAGTCGTACCTGTTGCTGAATGCCAGAGAAGATGGAACCTTGGGGAGTCGATCGCCACGATGGGAATCATGGAGTTGCGTCTTCCCTGATGACGAGATCTTAATTGCTATCCAAGAACGTGCAGACCGCAGCATGAGTCGGGACGAGTTTATGGAGCAAGTGGGGGGTGATATTCGTGACGGAGTTGGGCTACGACTGTGCGAGAAGTGTGTTTTCGACGAGGAGCGGGCGAGGGTCCATGAAGTCACCTGAGGGATGCTCAGGAAGATGGTGACGAGCAAGAAATGTGTACAATAGAGGGAGGAACATGGGAGTTGAGCCGGACTGGACGGGTCAAGTTGAGCACTCACAGCATTGATTCCTTGATCAAATCTAAACCTTTCCTACCAGTTTACAATTCATCATTGATGCCCATCCACCAACACCAACTGCCCCCTACACCCAGCCATGCAAAAAGACAGAAAATGCCTCATGGCGGCAAAAGAAAGGACCTCGGCGGATTCTAACCACCTCCAATGGACGAACAGGGAATCGAACCCTGGACCACTCCCAAGCCATGCAGACGATAGATGCTAAGGGAGTATTATACCACTAAACCATTCGCCCGGCTGCGTCGATGCTCGTCACTGCACCGAGCAGTCCCCATCAATGGTGGCCACCAGCTCCTCCGACTCGGGCGACGACGCCCACGCGTCCTCGAGGCGCGGGTCGACGTTGCGGGCGGCAATCTGGCGGCTCAGCTTGTCAAACTTGAGCTGCCACCAGCGGCCCATCTTGACCCAGTCGCACGACGAGCCAAAGTCCTGCTGGTAGTCGACCATGAGGCGCGTCATGTGCTCGCGGAGGCGCTCGTTGCCCGACACGGCCCAGGCGGTGGCGAGGGCGACGGGGATGTGGCTGGAGCCCAGCGGCCGCAGGTGGTAGGCCTCCTCGGCCTGGCGGACGATCTCGTCGACGCCCTCGGAGCGCTCCTTGGCGAGGCCGGCGTCGGACGGGTCAAAGTCCTGCAGGATGCGGTTGAGCATGAGGGCCAGGTTGAGGCAGATGCTGTAGGCGACGCGCATGCCGTGCTGCACGCGCACGTAGGTGAAGCCAGGCCGCGTGGCCAGGTCCTTGTCCGACACGTAGTTGCACTTGCGCTTGAGCTTCTGGCAGTCGATGCGCAGCATGTGGTAGGCCGAGAAGATCTCGAGGTGGTTGCCGACGGGGTCCTGGAAGAAGCACGGGTAGCGCGCGAGGCTGCGGAGCGTGATGCTGGAGAAGACGTCGGGGTTGAGCCGCTTGATGCGCTGGTAGTCCGGGTGCGGGGGGCCGTCGGGGCCGCGGAACCGGTCGAGGAGTCGGTGGAACCAGGGGTTGAGCTTGATCTTGGGGTTGACGATGCTTTCCATGATCTGGCTTAGTGTGAGACACTGAGACAACGTGAGGGGAAGATGGGTGGACCTACTACCGGAACACACATGGTCACCAGCATCTCCATCTCAAAGGCGCCGTGCCAGTCCTTGTTGACCATGGCCCTCAGCAGGTGCGCCAGCCCTTCTGCATGGCTTGGCGCATCTTGTCTCGACTCGTTTGGCGGACCGATCCAGCCCTACGGGAGTCAGTATGGATAATGGCTGTAGCCGTACATATGCATTGTGCCACAGGGATGGCCTACCTGCACGACCATGATCAGGTAGATGGCACACATCGTCTCGGGCGTCTGGCCCGTCACCGGGTCGCTGAGGCAGTCCCTCACCGCCTTGAGCGCGTGGCCGTACTTCTGAAAAGCCTCCAGCCCGCCCACGCCGCCGCCGTGCAGCGTCGAGAAGCCCGTGGTGAAGGCGTCGACGGCCGCGTCCAGGGCCTCGTTCTTGCCGATGCGCTGCGGCAGGTAGCGCAGAAAGGTGCCGTACGTGTGGATGTCGTAGCGGAGGTCCTCGACGGCCAGGCGCGACACGAAGACAGTGGCAATGGTCATGGTGCGGCTCCGGGGCATCACCGTCAGGGGACTGCTTGTACCGGCCGCCCTCTGCACGCGCACCTTCTTCGTCGCCGTCTTAACGCGGCCTGGCGTCCCGACTGGCCACGACGAGTCGACCTGGAGCACCTGCACCTTGAACTTGTAGCGCTGCTGGCCGCCGCCCACGCAGGGGATGGACAAGCGAGCGCATCGTGCGCACGCGGGCTTGGCTTCGTCGCACTATGGCGTTTTGGTGGCGGTGTTAGCGGGTAAACGTCGACGTCGAGAGGCAGGTTTGGGAGCAAGCAACCAACCTTCTTCTTCTGCTTGCGGCACGCATCGCACCCTTTTCCTGACGGCACTCCGGGCATGTTGTAGAAGGTTTGAGCGCGGCGATTTACCCAAAGCAGTAAACACGTGGCGCCCCGAGTGAGTGAATGCCGAGCACAAGCGGGAGAGGGGGAATAGAAAAAGAGGAGGCCGCGTTTCCGTTTGGTGTCGTCGGGTTTGAAGAAACGACGCCCCGCATTCTTTAAGCAGCCTCCCGGAGCAGCAGGGATGCTCGTTTCGCCCGAGTCCGACGACTGTCGGGCCTTGGCTGATGTCGACGACGATCCTTTGCGAGAGGGGTTGATGGGGGTGCGATTGGCTGCAGCCGTCTGCAAGTCGTGAGGACGGTTCCACCGCTGCCAGAGAGGCAGCGGCACATGGAACCTGTTTGGGTTTAGCACGCGTCTGGAAGGATTCTCGTGGAGTCGTGGCGTCAGAGGGCTGATGCGTGGGAGGGTTCCATCCACGGACGAGCTTGTTCAGCTGCTCAAGGTTCAAGGTGCTGACCGTATGGCCGGAGAAAGGCCATGGCGTCCTGTTGGCGATGCCACGATTCAACAGGGGGCTATGTTGGTTATCAATCCTTCCCCGTCTATTTAGCCCTACGGGGTAGCCACCCTGCGCTCCAACGGGCCTGGCAAGGATTCAAGGACGACGGTACACGGAAGAACTTCCTTGCAGATCGGCGCAGCCCTATCTCGCCAAAGGTGCTGACGGCGTCGTATCACTCCTGGCAAAGGGGCCTATTAAGCACCCAAAGTTCCCGCCTTTCCACAAGCCATCCATTCCCATCGGACCATGTCCAGCTGACTCTTTCAACCGCAATCCCGTAGGACACGGATAAAAGAGACGGCTGTTCTACTGACTGTCCGAGCTGCTCCTCCTCCCCTTTGCCAATGGCAACCAACGTTCCTCCTCCGGGGGCGCAGACCCTCCTCATCCGGCCTTCGTTGCAGAACCCCGACTTTCTCCTCGTGCACCCCGACGGGCTCCCGATCGAGGCGCCGCCCATGTACACGATCCAGGTCAACAAGTGCCAGAAGCCTCACGTCACCGTCGCGCGCGGCTACATGAGCCCCGAGTCCGTCGTCGGCCACGCCACGCTGCACACTTTCTCCTCCACGACGGACGTCTACGTGCGCGGCCAGCCGCTCCCGATGAAGGAGTCTTCCCTGACGGGGAGCTACGCGCTGCAGCTGCCGACCATGGGCAAGTTCAAGTGGAAGCCCAACATCTGGACCATGAGCTCCCCCGAGCTGTACGACGCCGCGGACCAGAAGCTGGCCCGGCTGAGCTCCGTCAGCCTGACGGCGCTTGGGCAGAAGAAGCTGGAGATCATGGTGCCGGTTGCGGATTACTTCTTGGACTTTATCGTGGTAACGGCATACGCAGTGAGGATGAACATCAAAAGCAACCGGACGGTGGCGTCCGAGGTTGGTCAGGCGGTTGCCGGGCTGTGAGAAGCATGATTACTGGCGTTGAGATTACAAATTCAACTTGGATGACGATTTATAAACTTGGGATGACGATTGATAAGCAATGCATGAGGACCGGGGAACTACATACATATACTGGATGCTGCAAGCAATGGCAGTCACGGAGTCATGGGACTTGACATTTAATGATTTAATACGAGGTTGTATATATACTTATAGACAAAGAAATTGATGAACCAGAAATATTAATCAGAAATCAAATAAAGGACAGGCGAATATTACGCAGCGCCAGTTATCCTACGAGAAATAAGGTTGAACATACGCATACATCTATGCGAACGTAATAGCACCGTCCCGACAGGCAGTCCCAGCAGGCACATCCTGAGGAAGCGCCCAGCCAAGATTGCAAATACCAAACCTCGACTCGGAAAAGCATACCAGGTCACCTGACGTAGGACAAGCCGTCATGCCGTCAGCCCAGCTGGGTCGGCCGGTCGTGGCGGGCGTGTCAGCGGATGCCTGCGAAGTCGCCGGTGCCGCGCTGCTGACGGAGACGACCTCTGTAGGAGCGACTTGCTCGGCGGAACTGGTGGCCACGCTGGCAGCGCTGGTTGCTTGGCTGGGCACATCTGCGGCGGTGGAAGCTGGCGCCGAGGTGGCTTGCGTGCCCGAGGCTGCCGGCTCCGAGGACGAGTCGCCGCCGCCCGAAGACTCCTCAAAGGCGGGCTCCGAGGGCGCCTCGCAGGTCCCCTGGCTGTCGGGAGTCATGTCGTCGTTGACCTTTCCGTACTTGCCGGGCTTCGGGAAGCCAATGACGGAGGCAATGGCCTGCGTGGTGCACTGCCCGGGAATGTTGGCCACGAAGATGCCGGGGAGCCCGTCGACGAACGAGCTGTTATCAGAGCCGCCCGTGATCTCGACGGGCGCGCAGTTCATGTACATTTCGCGGTTGCCAATCTTGTTGAACCACGTCCAGGCAAAGACGGCCTTTCCGTTCTTCATCTCCTTGGGGATGGGAATGTTGAACTGCCGCAGACACTCGGTGCCCGAGTCATTGCCGCACAACGGCCCCGTCACCCTCCCCACGGGATCGGTGCCGTCGGGCGTGAGCAAGCCCTCGGCCTCAGCCGGACACCCGCCGATGATGCTGTAAATGACCTTCCACTCCGCCGCGTCGCGGGGGGGCGAGTCGCCGTAGGCCACGCTGAACTGGCACGAGCCGCCGCCGTGCACGGCGCTGCCCTGGAACTTGACCAGCGTCGTGGTGCCGGCCGCGAGGGTCGTGACTTTTTCCGCCTTGGGGTCGGGGTTTTGGCAGGGGAAGGGGAAGTCGACGCCGAGGGGGTCGACTTGGAGGAGGGGGGGCGTGTCGAGGTTGTAGGGGTGAGGCTCGACCATGATGATGTGGCCGGCGGCTCGTCCGTAGATGAGGGCCAGGGCGGTGCCCAGGGCGATGAGTTTGGAATGCATGTTTTTGATTACTTTTGGGGTTTGAGTTGGAGCAGTTGTTGCATGAGAGAGTTGAGTGGTATTGATTTGCAAATATGTGTTGGAACTTGAAGGTGACATTTCCAGCCAAATGCCAAGACCCGGCTTCTTATATGAATCCATCTAGAATCCTTTACTTTGAGAGCATTTCGAACTCGAGTCTTGTTCTGGGCGTTATCTTTGTTCCCGAGTCCTCGGGTTCGGCGCAATGGCGACATGTCATTGTGTACATCCGTTGTGTTCTCATAAGGGGCCTAGTTTGAAAGAATTATGAAAGCACCCTCGATGTCCTTTGAGAACGAGACAGTTGTTGCAAAACTGAGACATTGCCATATAAGAAATCACTTTATTCTCTTTTATTTTAGCCCGGTTATAATAACATTGCTTACATGAAACGGTTAGGAAGTTTCTAAGGCAAACTATATATAAAGTAAATATTCATTTCTACTTATTATAAAACCTAAATCTCGATAGAATTTATTACTGCTTTAATAGTATTAGCTATAGTGCTAATTAGCTATTACTTATTTACTAATTTTTTGTATAAATTCCTTTTTTTTTTTTTTTTTTTCTATATTTAAGGAAAATTAATAAAAAAGATTAGCTTATTAATAGAAAAAAAGGTATATAAATTAAAAATATTCTTAATTATTAAAAAGTTTATTTTTATATAAAGGTTTTATTAAAAAATTATTTTTATATTTATATATATAATAATATTTAAATAAATAATATTAATTAATTAAATATTTATTATTTTATTTTTAGAAGACTATAAGAAACACATTAAATAAAATATAAAATAATAGCTTTTTATATATAAAGATTAATTTATTAAATATTTAATATTTTAATAAGATTTTAGGGATAATTATTAGAGAGGCACTAGCTGGCTGTTAGAAGCTAATGGGACGCTTATAGATGATTAAGGGGCAGATCCTAGGAGAGGCTATTATAAGAAATACACACTTAGATGGCGACCTTAAAGGGGGGAGAGAGAGTGATTAATAGTCATTTAGTTCTACTACCTATAAACAGCCCTATAGGGGGGAGTACTAACAGGCTATCCCTCTATCCCTCACTCCATGCCGAACTTATCTCCAACATTAAACTGCTTATAACGAGCAAGACTATTCTGAAAAAGAGAATATTCCATCGAGCAAAATAAATCAGCGCAAATCTCGTATAATAGACAAAATGTTAAATATTATCTCTTCCTGCCCGGGCTTCCCTATATTATTTCGTTCAGCGGCTCGGATGTCTAATGGCAATCATGAGGAAGATCGGACGTGAAGAAGACATATAACTTACTCCAGCTATATTGTCGAATGCGAGGCAGTCTATGGAAAGCTCCACCTCCTGACCGAGGTCAGCGCGTAACGATTCTATGCAACTCTCTGTCTAGCAACGTGGTGCTACACAAATGCTGGTTCTGCATCTACCCGTTTGTCCAATGGAGCTTAGTGTCCGAGTCGTTTACCAGTACTCCAGCATACCTGGGGCCTCACGGTTGAAACGCGTAGGAAGGTATATGTCCTTCTGAGGGTGTAGCGGCGCTAGTTGCTCTGATATAACCTGGGGATGCAACGTGGGGCGATCTTGTCCAAACACAGTACCACTCCAAGTCAACCGCCTTCCCTTGTTGTTGAACTCCATCAACTTTCTAGTTAGATTGGCCAGCTCCGTGGTTTTCAACGGGACGCACGCGCTTGACTCTCTGTACTTGGAAAACACGTCACAGACCCTTTCGATCATTCCGCCGATACTGACCGATTCCCATGCACTCCCGGCGATCAGGTGTTTGACTGCGCGATTCTGAACCCAACGTGGGCTGGGATCGGAGAAGTCGAGTCCCGATGTCGCTGCCCCCGAGTGACAACAGTCGAAAATGAGGAGGACGTCTCCCTTGGCTTCCAAGATGGGACCCCGAATTGACTCCCATGTGAAGGAAGGCACGTCACCAGGACCGTCTCGGCTAAGGTAAGAAAACTGAGGTTAAGAATCTCAACGGTCTTCTTGTCCACGCATGCTCATGTAGTGTGCACATACCCTGAGAATTCCAGGTCAAGGCTGTGATCAGAGCCACCGTGACCAGAGTAGAAGATGATTAGAAGCGAATTCTGGCTCGCATTCTGCAGAAACAGATTCAAGGCCCGGAGCAGTTCTCTTTCAGGCTGATAGTTGGGTATCTCAAACTCGGAGATGTGGTATCCGCTTGCCCCGAACGCACTCTCGACGGCAGCCTTTTCCGCCTTGATTTCCGCCACCGGAATGTTGGTGTCCCGCCACGACAGCATTAGGACGAAGCCCTGATGGTATTCTTGTTGCTCCAGCGCAAGACGAAACTGTTGTTCTTGGAACTGCTCATACTCACTAGTTCGTCGCCTTGAGGTTGCTGGGGCCGGCGTCGGCACACCTCCTTTCCTGAGAAGAATAATATCGCCGTTCGCGACATCATGCGCCTTGATAGGATCCCAATCACAGGTGATTTCCCTGTCGTGTAGGAAAAGTCGCTGGTCCTTCTGGCGAACGCCAGTCCTTTCGGTGAGGATTCTTCGGAGGTCGCTGAGTGTGGTCGCAGGTTCGATGTTGATGGTTCCAGTGTCGGAAAAGGAAGGGCCGTGAGAATCATCGCTTGAATCGCTCGAATCACTCTCGTCGTTGTCGTCTTCACCGTAGTCGTACCGTTGTCTTCGCACGCGTGACGACGACTCTTCTTGAGCCCTGGCCCCGTGTGGTGGTGGTAGTCGCCGTGCCATGTTCATGACAGCTGCTCCAAAAGAGGAGAAGAATTCAGCCCCGGTCATTTTAGACGGCTCAAGATGACGATTAAATTGCCACAAACCCAAAGCTAGGTCAAGGTCGTCTGTAAAAAGCTGCAGGCGTCTGGCTAAGAAGAGAACTGAGTTCGGTGGACGTCAGATGCAGGGAACGAGCGCTTTTAAACCCGAATCTCCCAGCTCTTCTGCTTGGGCAAGCTCGCTCTAGGTCACCAGTAGTTTAGCCGAAAGCCGCAGCTTGAACTTGGTAGTCTCGACTTCAGCTGAGTTGAAGGGTTTACCAGCCAAGCGATCCCCATAGGAGTATAGGCCCAACTCTCGCCACTATCGCATCATATGTGCCCGAACGCGAGCTGGCGTGCAAGAAGCTCACCCTATCGCCTCATTGGTTTGGTAGAGGAACGGGTGACGAGGCACGCGCACTCCTGCTAAATGTAGAGGCGCAAGTTCGCTACCGCCCGGGCGGCTGACTAGACGCAGGCAAAAGCCATGGGGGATCGCTTTACTTCGTGCAAGGGGTAAATAACAGCACAGCAAAGTAGAGTACCTGAAGATAACTTGGACCAAGCTGTTATTCAGCGAGTGCGCCCAATAAGGACTTTAGAGTAAAGCTGAGAAGCCTTGCCACAGTAGCCTTACTGCCGGTGAGAGCTGTGTCACTGCGCCACCACCACCTTTCAGCTGAGTTTTCTTTCAGCGTCGTGTTCTCTGTCTCCATACCAGTTACTTGCCAGCCTCATGCTGAAAGCACCTTCCGGGATGCTCCGACGATGACGGACGACCCAGTCCGCGGTCTAGACAACCATATCAGTCAGTCACGCGGCTTGGTATGAGGCTTACTAGCGCTCCACATGATAGGCTTGAGGAGGCCATTGGAGCCTATCGTCCTCAGCCAGCGAAGTAGCAAGCAGCTCGCTATGTAGCTTGAGTGGTCGCTGAGGAATCCCGGATGGGAAGTTTGGCCGCAGGCTGCGGCTTTCATGGGGCTCCTCTTGACGAGCTGAAAGCTCTTGCATAAAGACGGAAGTCTAGACCTGTGGCAGCGCGATAGATCAGGCTTTTGTCACGGATTGGTGCTGAGAGTGAGACGAGTTTTCCCGGCCACCACCCAGCCACAGCAACTCGGAACTCATGATTCTCACGCCAACATGGAAGGTCATACAAATCAATGAAGAAAACATGCGACTCCTACTACCTGAGTCAGTTTAAATACATGGATCGGAGGGGCCGCTGCTAGTCGTAAAAGCTCGCTTTTGCCACTTTTAGGGGTGCTGACCCGTATGAGCTGAGGTTATCGAGTTCCCTGGCTGGGTTCCTACTGATCCCGGAATTAAGGTTCTGGCAGCACTATGATTTCGGCAAGCAAAATGCTCTTCTAATTGGCTCAGTTGACGCGTCTGTCCCCGAGCGACACTGGTTCTCCCATCAGATCACGCCGCAGCGGCTCAGCCTCAGCTTCAGCCGCACCTCTAGGACTGGACATGCTATCAACATGTGACATAACTTTGGTATCTGATGTTCTCTCTTCATGCTCAGCTGCACCTCCAGGACTGGACATGCCATCAACATGTGACATAACTGTAGTATCTGATGTTCTCTCTTCATGCTCAGCCTCTCTCCATAAGTATGTCGAATGGAGCCTATCTGAGACGCATCGTTCGCCCATGCATGCCTCAGTAAACCCCATTGGTACCTTGGCGCAGAGAAACCGTCCGACCCCTATTCGATTTACGTCCATTTTTCCCCTATGGTACGGTTGGCTAGACCTCAAGTTGATGTTGGCCAAACGTCGAGAAAATAACTGATACTTGTCTAGGCACCGAAGAGTGACGACTACGGGTTCAAGATTTTGCCGGTGCCTGAGAACCCAGACGATATATGGAATGCGTCGCCTTGTGTTGCCTATCTACTAAGTAGTCAACTGTCCAATATTTATAACGAATTGAAATCATAGAGGTCAAGGCAAATGAAGTTTATAAGTGAAACTTTAGGATTCGTCGCTAAGAAAAAGGCAATAGAACACCTGGCACTACACATTGCAACATACCTACATTCCCACAACTTCAGAAACGAGACGCAACGCACTCGGAGAAGCGTCCAGCGTGTCCACCATCTGCCAAATCATAGGAACTCTATCAAAGAACGTACCCTCCCTTGCAAGCTTCAGCTCTTCGATAAAGTCGAGTAAACACTCCTCGACGAGTCCCTGCGCCGCTTTGGCCGGGCTTGAGTTCTCAGTACGACTCAAAAGAGGCCGTGGCCGATACGGGCGGTCAAATGGTGCGGGCAGCTTGGCGTCGGTACAGTCGATGAGGTAGCCCTGATTTGTTAGACCCGAGCCAGTAAAGATACTGGACGGTATATTCGTAGATCCAACAAGAATGTAGGAGAATACATACCGGGGAACCGTCTTCAGAATCGAGTACCACATTATCCCGAATCCATCGCAATAAATCAACTTTTAGTGTTGCGTAGGACGCAAGCTCCAGCCCTTTCATCTCTCTATCGAGTTCTTCGATATGGACTTGTGTCTCGACGTCCCAGAATCGATTGTAGCCTCCCTCAGACCGCCAACTAGGGTCCGGTTGGGTATCAATATGGCATCTGCACGTGTGCTCCAGACCAAGCGCTTCAAACTTGGCTCTGCGGAGAGCGGCCATGACGTACGACTTTGCATCCAGAGCTTTCCCGCGCCCTTCAAGCATGTACAGCCACTCAAAGAGCCAGAACGGATTGAGCTCGACCCGTCCGCAGGAATAAGCGTTCCAGATACTCGGTCCCCAGGCAAGTAGACATCCGTGAGACGAACACGCGCAGGAGCAGTTGTCCCCCGTGCTGACGTCTGCGCCGCTATCCAGAAGCGCGTCGACGCAACTCAGCAGGGCCTTTACGTCGGTTGCCCAAGGGCTCCCCAGTAGGCCGAGGAGACTGTGCAGGACTGTCTTTCCCCGCCTGTTCCGGAGATTGACGGAGGCTCCTTTCTGCACGCATAGTCGAAGGAGTGATGGATCCCGGAGGCCCGCAAGGGAAAAGAAGGCAATGATTTCCATGGTCGTCTTGTTGATTGAATGTGGTGTAGCCCCCATCGATGATGTTTCGGGCACCAGGCGAGGAGGGCGCGAGGTTAAGCAGTGTCGATCCATCCGTGAATGGAACATCCCAAGTGCCCAGCTTCTCGAGCATGGATGTGCGGAAATACTGAAATAGCTGTTCCTTGGCCTCTTGATCTCGCCATCGACATAGAGCCGACTTCATCTTGGAAAATATGGGGAGCAGGAGACGCCTATCTCTATATTCGACCGCGTCCAGGATTTGAGAGCACAAGGACCAATCAGATTTCGGCAGTGGAATGTAGGCTGTGAAGTCAAAGCCGATCAAACGATCTGCAAGGAAGGGATTTGCTCCTTGTTTGATGAGGCGGCCCACAGACTCTCGCATCGTCAACGCCACGGCATACATCAACGGTGTGAAGCCATTCTTGTCTTGGGAATCCGGATTGTGTCCCGAGTCCAATAGCATCGTCAGGATGCAGGGCTGTTTGACCGCCAGGTGGAGGGGTGTTTGGCCGAGACAGTTGACATCAGTGGCCAATGACTTGGAGCTCCGTATTAGTGACTGGGTGAGATGGGCATCGTCACCGTGAAGAATCGCCTCTTGAAGCTGCGATGTGCCTGCAAGATCTGCTCTTGAAATATCAGAGTGAAACTAAATGACTCGACGTAATCTTCTCACCCTGATCGTACAAAGCAACATTCCTGATAAACTCCAGGAAAAAAGGATCATCACGTATACATGTAAACATGGGATGCCCGCGGAGACCTAGATCGACACGATTGACAAAGCTCAGTAACGGCACGCCTGAGAAGTCGAATCCAAGATCCACGAGCTCCTTGAAAATAGTCGCGGGTTTAGCATATTTAAGGCAAGCGTATATGACTCTACTCTTATGAGCGGTTAATTTCGGTTGATGGGATATCCATACGTACTCTACAGAGCTTACTCGCAAGCTCATGTGGAAGTCTTTGGCGAAATATCTGAGCATCTGGTATTGGGTCCCAGACAGCCTCGAGCCACAGTGCATGATTTTCTATCAAAACATTAGCTCCAGCTCTGTAAACTACCCATCTCCACATCTTGGAGGTAAGGGGAGAACAGTTAGAGAGCTTACCTCGATGAAACCTCGTCCCTCAGGGTCAACCTGTTTAACAAAGGTCGGGTCCAATCGATATAGGGCATCAAATCGGAGTTTGGCCATTTCCCATGTAATTTTCCTATTTTCAAGCAGAAACAGAGTGTCGAAACCAGGTGCTGTATACCTGACCACACGCTGCACCTCTAGAACGGGCTTCAGTTGAAGCCGTCCTAGCTCTGAGTCAATGCCCATGCCTATGGCCACAGCAAAAGGTATCCCGAGACGAGTCAGGGCGATGTGAAAGTCCAGGCGGGTATCTGCGGGTTGTGCATACAAAGCTGTCGCATGGGGCGAAGACGGAGGCGGCGGGCGTGTACTGCAGGAACCAGTACCTGCCCTTCACTTTTTCCGACCTGTGACAGGAACAATGGCACTGCCTTGTGGTACAGCAAAAATCCCGAGATCGCCTGTGACGTCTTCGTGGACTCCCGGAGACATACATGAGGCCCTCGTCTTGAGTTGTGGAGGGTTGGCTTGTTGGAAGCTCATGATCGCTTTCCGGCGCAGGTGTCGATTTCGACGCTTCAAATTGCCTCTGTATCATAGTGCATCGCTGCGAAGTAATCAAGGCGGTGATACTGAAACAGTCAAATGGCATTCATCAAGGTATCTCGCAGGAACTCACCCGATCAATTCCAGCTTAAAGTTCCACACAGCTTGTCGCAGCTCGACAATCTCTGCGTTCCACGTCTTGGACTTGAATACCGTCTTTACGGCTTGCGTGCGGGATGAGCTTGACGGCGAGTCTGACATTTTTTGAATGAGGGATTCAAGCTGACGAGCGACGTTATCGCCCCGTGATCGACACCTCTCCAGCAGGACAGGCCCGGTCTGCTGTTCGAGGATGAGGGAGTGGTCGGTCTCGAGGATTTGCAACTGCGTGATGCTCAATTCCACGTCCACAAGGAGGTCGGCGGCAGAACCTTGCAGAGTCTCGAGGTTCTTGCATCGGTGACGTAGTCTTTTTGCCAGGTCCATCAACTCGAGGGCGAGCGATGTGAGACCAGCGCCACTGGCGACGATGCCCAAGACCTCGGCCATGGCGGTTGAGCTTGGAAGGAAGAAAAGGACGACTGTGGAGCAGCAAACACGGGACAAGCCTTGTGCTGGTGAAAGGTTCAACCGCCAGCTTTGCAACCCGACAGCGGGTGACTTGTCCAAGGAGGCGCAGTGCCCAAAGCCACCTTCCTCAATAGAGATCATTGGTCACCAATGCTTGCAGATGCATACTGGCAGTGGGGTATACTGTTGTTGGGGGCTGGACGCTTCGGGAGTCGAGACTGCCTCGCGAGGCAACCAGGCGCAGTTTCAACATGGCCCGTTTGAATGTGGCTCTGCTGACTGCTTCAGGTCCAAGTTCAGTTGTTAGATGGCAATTTACCTGGGGGCACAAAGCGGCTTGGCTGCCTCGGGTAGGTACGTGAAATTATGACGGCCAACAGCGAGAGCGAAATGCACTTTTCATAAGGCAGACCTGGAACGCCACAACATAACAGTCGACGATCTGCCTGCAGAATTCTGCCCTATCACGTCAGACCACCACATTCAAGGTTGAGCGGGGCAATTGTTTCAATCTTCATCCCTCCTTCTTCCTTATCCGTCGTCCATCATTCACGCCACGCCCATGCAGCCGTCTCACACACAATGGATCCAGTCACCGCCCTTGGAGCTGTTGCGGCTTCGTCGCAGTTCGCTGGCTACGGTCTGAAAGGGCTGGTCGGCTTGATCCAACTTGTTTCGCAGCTTCGCGACGCGCCTTCGCGGATCCGCGAGTTACTCCGAGATGTCCAAGATTCCATGACCCGCCTGACTCAACTCGAACAAACCCTCCAAGATCCCAACAGCGACTTGATACAAGGTCTGGACAACCGAAAAGTTGAAAGCCTCAAACAGATTCTCCGCGATGCCTCCAAAGCCGCGCAAGGACTGCAAGACACACTGACACATTTGCTCAAGAAGAAAGATGGCACCATTGCGACGGGCAAGGCCAAAGCATGGAAAGCTATCGCCAGTGTCACCATGACGAAGGAGATTGAAGAGAAGCTCCAGCGAATCCAGCGCCTACACAATGATATTCTCCTGCAGCTCCAAGTCACAGACCTTCAACTTCAAGTCAAGCTCAGGTATCGTTCCACTTCACCGAATGTGAGAGGTATTGATGCTTATTTCTTAGTGCGACTTCAGCGAGGATAGCTCGCTCTGTCGACGATGGTTTTGAGGCTGTTCAGCTTCTGGGCTCGCAATTGGCTTCGCTTGACACGACAGCTCACTCGACTGACCAGAAACTGCAGCTCATTGGTGGCGATGTGTCTGGCATTCAACACAACACACAGTTGATCTTGGCGAGAGATACAAGACTCGAGTCCAGCCTCCACGCGATTCAACCAACCCTGGCTTCACTAGAACGGGGACTCAGTGACAACGTTTCGACTTCCCGGGAGATGTTGGCGGCTTTGACTAGCCACGGACACAATTCCAGTCTCGCGCGGGACACCTCCCGTCTCTCAAACGCGGACAAAACAGCCATCATCGACCAAATCACAAGCCAACTCGTCTCCTCTCCGAGCATGTTACGGGATGCATTTAAGAAGAACCGTGGGTCATCTCCCCAGGCACGTACTGGATGAGAACTGATGATGAGACCAACAGGAACCACGCAGAAAGGCCGGAAACACTCCATCACTCTCCAGTTCTACCCACTTCTACGGACGGCACTACACTTCACCTTTGCGGCAACTTGTGGACCGGGCGGCTATTCTCTTCACCATTCCTTGCACGTTTATGCAACGGTTCGCAGCTCAGAATCGCCACTGTTCACCCTGGTGGACAGTTGCTATGGCCGCATCCAATGTCTCCTGGAACCACGAAACCTGCACGAAATCCCAAAACGGCTTGACAGTCTCCATCATGACCTGAGAATAGCCTTGACCAATGGAGGTTGCCGACCTACAGACCGAGACGAGAGCGGCCGAACCTTGCTTCATGGCATCATTGACATTTTTGGCTTGGTCGAGCGACGAGGTCTATGTCTTACTCGGGAATTCCTTCAGCTCTGGCTCCTCTTCGAAGCCGCCCACATTGATCTGTCTGTGAGAGCGCCCACCAGGGAGATGGAAGACATGTATGATGAGATGTTCCTGTCCCTCTCGAGAATGACACGTAGCTAACCAGGGTACAGGGAGACGCAATACGATCCGGAACCTACTGGTATACATACAATTCAAGATTTGGCATTAACATCCATGTGTGTTGCTACATCACTTCGTTATAAGAATGGTGGTGGTGCATTATTTCACTTTGTCCACAAACTTGAATCTGGACATATTGCCCATCCTCCATTCTATCATTGGTATCACATGGGTCAATTTGTTCATGCGTGGGTGCATCTCTTTTCTCGCAGACCTGATCTCATAGATTGTGAGAATCCCGCTTCGTCTATCAATTGTGTACTACCGAGGCCGACTAACCATTGATGACAGTGTTTTCGGACTCGAGTGGACTCGGATACGCCATAGTCCACAGAGATTCTCAGTCTCTAAGGAGTTGCTACAGGAAGTGGTCAGCTTGCCATCAGAATCTGTCGCCCTCCTCGCAAGATGTATCCCCGTTTGATTCAGAGAACAGCCTGTGGTCGTTGCGTCTTACCCCTCTGCAACTCTCAGTAGGGTGGCTAGATGGACTGCTCATCCTCTTGGAAGAAGGCTGTAAACCTGCCGATGCACTAGAGGCCGCGGTTCGGACTCGTGAACTGGAATCCCTTCAATTTCTCTTACGCGTAGACCACGCGAAAGCAGTCACTGTCAACGAGATTATGGAGCTCTTCAATCTCTTCAAGAACAGTGCCGACTTGGAACCAGACTCGGCAACATGTCTCGTAGGGGCAGCCAAGCTGAGGCGGGAGATGCTCTCAGAGCTCGCCCTCAGCCATCTCCCGGAATCCCAACGGCGGCAGATCGGCTTCTCTTCTGACATGATTTTAGACGCGAATGCTTTTGCCGTCCACGACGCCTTGGTCACCGTGGGCGTCGAGGTTCCCCGGGCGTTTTCGGTAGAAAATGATCGACCGATATACCACAACGATTATTTTCACTCCAGAACGACACGGGAATATATTCAGACATCATTTGAGGGGCCGTTCTACCACGACCTGTGGTTCGACAACGGATTTCGAGAGATTGACGCCGAATTCAGAACCGTTACCGGCGTGACACCATTCCAAACCCTGGTCGAGTACTGTCCGGATCTCAAAGTGTTACTCTGGTTCATGTCAAAAGGTGCCAAGCCCAGGACCTGCGCACTCCCGATCCTCAAACGAGTTGCTGGAGATGCCTATACTTGGGCCTTTCACTCGAGCGAATGGGCCTGTCAACTAAAGTCTCCGAGAGACTCTGTAGCGATCAAGGCAGCCATACCCTCCATTGTGGAATATTGTACGCAAAACTGTACGACATTGGTAACGGATGACTGCGTGTGCTTTTGTTCCGCGGGCGGATGCCAACCGATTCATCTTTTTGTCCGAATGTATCGGAGGCAACAGCGCGACGACGTTCTTTGCATCTGGACGAAGAGCGCCCATCTCTCAGACTCAGAGGTTCGAGATGCCTACGAGACATCTTGCCGGTTGGAAATCTTTGATCGATTAGAAATGGCCCACACATGCTTTTCGCATAAAGTCCGTCGTCGCCAAGGAACGGAGCCGGATCAACCGCTTTCTGAGAGCGAGATGCAAGCCTTGCGAGAGGAAGACGAGGAATCCAATCGCCATCTTGAGCTCCTCTTGGAGGCGTACAGGTCACACCGGTCCATGAGTCTTCCTCCGTCTCCAACCCCGGACGACTACGATGTGAACCTGAGGGCATGGTGGGAGATGCTGGATCAAATCCTTCCAGAGCTTAGCTCGCTTTTTGATCGCGAGTACCACATGGCCGAGAGGCTGATGAGGGCTGGGTATCTGGGGGACCCGAATGAAGGGGGGGTCGACTGGAAGTCACGTTACGATTCGGGCACGCTCGAGATCCCAGACTATGAGGCTATCGTTCGACGTCATTTCTCGCAATGCTTGACCAAGGGTGACCTCTCAGAGTCGGAGTCAGGTTCTGAGCCTGAAGTTGGCGAGCTGGTGAGCGCGACTGAGCGAGTGTGTGGGATGCTGCCACTTGAGCGATATCGAGGATGACATGACGTGAATGGCTGCTTTGGCATCTAAGTGAGTTGAGATTGTTAGAATTGATTTTTTTAAGTCTGCTTTTCACAGAGTAATACCAGTACTTATCCTACAATAATAATACATTGAACCTCGGCCAAACCACATACAAACGCCGAAGCCATCACCCAACGCGGACGTTGGAGAAATTCCCATAGTTCCGTCTTCCTTATTCGGTCCATTCTCCGGCCTCCGCAAAAGTCTTCGCGGCCAATTCAACCGAGGAACCCCGCGATGCTGAAGAAGCGCCCGAATCACAACCATGTCGCCGAGAGGTCTCCCCACTCAACTCCAGGACCATCAGGATACGACGATCAACTATAAGGACCAAAGTTTAAAAGCATATGAACCGATCCATTAGAAAGAATGCGCTTATAACTCTGGGCAGATGTAGCACCATGCTCCTCGTTCTATGGAAGTTGTCGCGTGCGGGGGCGGGGTCCTGCTGCTGATGGCTATTACCTGAGCACTTTCATGAGTCTATAAAGTCGAGCGATATCCTCTTCAGGGTCAGTGGCACTAAGCTTAATCGTAAAGACAGCTATCAACAATTCGATATGCATCTTCCTTCATCTCTTCTGGCCGGGGGACTCCTGAGTCTCATCAGCCAAGCGTATAGTGCCCCGACTCCCGTCGAAAAGCGAACAACCCCAACCTCGACCTTTTCCAACAATGTCATCTTCTCTCCCCCATCCAACGCCAACTGGACCGATCCCCGCGTTCTCTACTCGCGCGTGATCGAACTAGCCGACGGCTCCCTCCTCGCCACCTGGGAAAACTACTCCCCCGAACCCCCCCTGGTCTACTTCCCCATCTACAAGTCCCTCGACGGGGGCGTGACTTGGTCGGAGGTTAGCAAGGTCGAGGACCAGGTGAACGACTGGGGCCTGCGCTACCAGCCGTTCCTGTATCAATTGCCGCAGGCTGTTGGGGACTTTGCCAAGGGAACCGTCTTGCTCGCTGGGAACAGCATCCCGACGGATCTCAGCCAGAGCAAGATTGACGTGTATGCGAGCGCCGACAACGGCGAGACGTGGGAGTTTGTGAGCTCAGTTGCCAGCGGCGGAGAGGCCCGGCCCACGAACGGACTCACTCCGGTGTGGGAGCCGTATCTAATGTCGGTGAGGCAGTTCCAGACGACTACCTTGACTAAAGATTCATAGGGTCTACAACGATGAGCTCATCTGCTACTATTCCGACCAGCGCGACTCATCCTACGGCCAGAAGCTCGTCCACCAGACCACCTCGGATCTCCTAACCTGGTCCGATACCGTTGACGACGTGCACGACGACAGCAACTACGCCGCTCGTCCCGGCATGCCCGGCCTGGCCCTCCTGCCCAATGGCAAGTACATCTTCACCTACGAAGCTTGCGGCACCGACGGCTGTCGGCTGCACTACCGCCTGACGTCAGATCCCCTCAACGTTCTCGAGGCCCCCTCGTACAGCCTCGTTTCCACCGCCGGAACTCGCCCCGTCAGCTCTCCGTACGTGGTCTGGAGCTCCGTCGGCGGAGGGAACGGCAGCATCATTGTCAGCGGCGGGAGCACGTCGAATATTTTTGTCAACCAGGCCCTGGGCGCGTCGGGGTCGTGGGTCGAGTACGCGGTGCCTCAGCCGCGGGCCTACTCACGAGCCCTGATGTTGTTTGAAGAGGACGATAATCTGCTGGCAATTATGGGTGCCGGGTTCCTTCCCCCAAGCAGTGTGAATGAGGTTAGTGTGAGCGTTGTGGACTTGACGGACATTGGCTTGTAGATGTGAGACTGAAGTGTCCCATTTGAATTCAATACATGACTCCCAGTCATCGTACCCGAGAGCATTCGATGCAACCTCAATGCCATTGATATGAGATTCGGTCACACTTATTCCGCCTCTTGTAACGCCCAACAGCCGCTCACCAAGCTCTGGCCCTCTTCTGCCCTTCCTTCACAGCAAACTCCAAGCCCTCCACAACATCCTCCACCTTTGACAAGAAGGGCGAATGAGACGCGACAGCGTGAAATGTCAGCGCTTTCGGGCCCAAAAGCTCAGCCATCTGATTCTGCACCGGCAGAGGCAGAGCCCTATCGTCGTCGCAGAAAAAGTACATGCACTCAATGTCACGCCAGGGCTCGTAGGTGACGGCGTCGGTGAATATCGGGGCTGACTGATGCTTCAACGCCGCGATTGCTCGCTTCTTCGCCTTCGAGTCCATGTCGTGGTAAAAGACCACTTCTGGCGTATCCGCGTACACATACTCTCCCTGGGTTGCAGGTCAGCTTCGTTCACCAGCTGTTATCTATGCGACGTAGGGTTATGATGCATACTTGGAAATTCATCCACGGCAAGAATTGACCTCCAAGCATCTCCTTGATGCTTTTACCAAGCGGTGTAACAAAGGCAGCCAGGTAGACAAACATGATGACGCCGCCTACTTTGCCTTGTTTGCGACGCTGTTGATAGCCCAAACCCTCAACCGCATTGGCGCCAACAAGTCCCCCGTACGAATGCACCACGAGTACGATTTCTTTTCCTGCGTCACTGAGCAAGGTGAGGGTATCTCTCAGAGCGGCAGCGTCGTCGTCGAGGCCTTTCGTTGGAGGTTCGGCGCCGACGGAGGGGTAGTCGACTGCTTCGGTAGACCAGCCTCTTTCGTGCAGCGCGTCGCGCGCAAGGTCGAAGCAGTCGGCAGTATGCCAGGCTCCTGGTGCGAAGACGATTGTAGGTTTAGAAACGGTCATGGTTAATTAACGCTCAGGGTGGTGACAAGAGGAGCGTGAAGAGTAATTTGAGAGCATTTAGCAGGGACAAGCATCAAGCTATGTGTTCCTTGGTCCCTCTTCACCTACTTATACCTTATCACTTGAAGGTGAACGGTTGTGAGGCATATTACAGTACCCGTCACAGTGTCCGACTTCGACCAGGCTGTCGCAGTTTCATCACCCCCATGAAAGCACTAGGACGGCCTTCGTAGGAGCAGTCGCAAGACCCCAGAGCCGTTGGTCCAGTAATATCACGCAGGAGAAAGCGGTTCTTCCTGCGCCCGACAGCCGAACGCTATGACGAGCGCGAGACGCATCAAGTCACGAGTGCATCTGCCGAAGCTATTCTCATCCTGGATATCCGCGTTGACGAAGTGCGGGGAGTGTCTAACCCCCAAATGAATGCCGACGCCGTGGCAGCGTCCACTTTAATCTCGGGGAAACTTCTTGGTGTCTTTTCACTTCATGGTCCAGGACTGCCATCCGAGTAGTGTGTGGAATGGATTTGATGGAGCAGGCCGCGTGTGAAAGACCCAGGTTGCAATAGCTCTCCGTGCATTTTGTTCCATTTTGTCAAGCATTTTAACGCAGGAGGTCTCCACAATCTGACCAAAGGTATCAAATATAATCTGCAGCCCACATAACTGCCGAGAGCGAAGGTGAGTCGTGATCTAATACATTGGCTGATGCCTGCCGGGTCCAGCTCCAGGGCAGCTTTAGCAAGTTTCGGGCCGATGATCTCAAGTTAGCCAGATTGACAACCGAGCTTAACATGCAAAACGAACAGTACCTGGGTGAATGGAGCGATCGGAAGGAGGGCAAGGGAGGCTCTTTATTAGTCGGAAAGGAGACTTAATTACCCCGTTATCCGAAAGTACTTTTAAGGGTTCAGACCTTAGTGACTGGCTCTACACTATAGAGGTCATGTAAACTCCGGAGTAGAATAAGCTCTTAGTAAAGAAGCTCAGGATATAATGTACCGTTTTATAGGTACCTTAAGGCTATGCCAGTCCGCTAGAAAAGTTCGTAGGAAACAATATACCAGGCAATAAATATTAAAACTGCCCACTAAGTAATAAATAGTACCTTGGATGTTATGATAGACAGAGAGGCTAAGTAAGATATTAAGTATATAGAGTAAGAAATAATTCCTGCTTAAGATATAGAGCAAGCAAAAAGCTGTTTCCCCTCCCTCCCTTACGACAAAAAGATCAAGCAGATAAGCAAGCGCGCAATAAACAACGCCAGGTCGGTGAAGAAAAAGAAAACTCCGGTACAGGGAATCGAACCCTGGGCTCCGCGGAACTGATCTCTCAGGTTATGAGAGCGCGAAATGTTAGCCACTACACCATACCGGAATGGCTAGATGATTGATGGCTGACAGCTCGCAATTGAGATAGAACCGGCAGGTGGCACTGTGTGTGGCGAGTTCATGGAGTTCAAAGGCTGAACGTGGACGTAATATGTAAGTACTATCTACGTACGTACTAGTAAGTAATGTGAATATTCAGGTAGAGTTTCTTTTTTATCGAGCGTTCTGTCGCGTCTTACGTTTCTAGTCGTGCAAGTTGAAGTCTTTCTTCTTTTGCTAGTGGGAGCGCAGTTCATGTGTGTCTTACAGTAACTGGATTTCCAAACAGCTGTCTAAATTCATACGAGTAGTATGTATTTTATTCTAAATAAACCTTCAATCTTAACGTCACCCTAAACCCTGATCACCTCTACGCGGAATCTTACTTGAGAATCATGAAATCATTCCACGAAATAGTACACCACTGTCCCTCTAGGGTGAGTCCCTCGCCGGTTTGCCACTTCACATGGCACAAGATTGAGAAGTCCGAGCATAAATCGGCCGTGGGTCAGTCAACGCCAGAAGAATAGAATTAATTAATCAATGGCACGTGGGCTTATGTAGAGATTTACCATCACTCATTCATGGAAAGGAAACTGGTCAATGAGCTATATGTGCGTCGCCGCCTACGAGGTTGTGGCCTTGTTGAAGATGGATGCTTGGGGCAGATCCTGTCAAAGCTCGAGTAAGGATTTATAATTTAAGCTTAACCTCATCCACGGGAGAAATCCGTTTTTGAAGGACTCGTCCGATATAAGACAGGTGGGCATTGGGTTTCATTGACAAGCTGGCGACGAGGCGCGCCGGAAAAGACGTATGGATCTCGGTCTACACAGACGGCGACAATTGGGGCGCAAATGGCAATATTGGCACTTTACTGATTGCAGACGTCAATGGAAAGCCAGAGGCCAAGCCTGGTCGGTCACCGGCTTGGTTTGGTGTGAGGCGATTGAGCCTGCACACTGTTGGGTGAAGCATCAACTGGGATCTGTCTTGGCTTGGTTGAGCTGCCTAGACAGGCCAAGAGAATCGAGAGACATGAGTTGGCTGTCCATAGGGAAGACGGGCTCTCAGTTGATGGCAAGTGCTGGGCTGCTGAGAAAGTCACACGCGACACGGTCTTTTCCAGCTTGTCTCAGTCGGGTCACCTCAAGAGTGCTGGCGTAGCATGGCGGCAGAGTGCTAGACCAACTCCAGACACCGAGAAAGAGTGCCGAGCGTTCGCTGTTCGAGCGTGAAAGGAAAAGGCAACAAGCGGCGCGGAGCAGTCAGGGTGCAATCGGCGTCAACGTGCCCCGAGGGGCGGCTGCGGCTGGTTTGCGGGAGTTCGCGACGGGAGGCTTGGCGGACATGGGGCAGGCAACTTGCAGTCGATGCCAAGAGTCTTGGGGAAAAGGCGTATGGAAAGGGAGGGGAGACTTAACGCGGCTGATCGTACGGTGTACCGCTGCCTCAGAAAACGGGGTCAAAAGTTCATCTTCAAGGACCCGGGGACGCCAAGAGACGAGAGAAGAAACTCGCCAAGAACAGACGGCGACGCCAAGGACTTAAATGCCCACGGAGCAGGGCAGCTGGCTAACCAGTGTCAATGCCTGGCAAAGCAAGGGCCGTGGAAATAGGCTCCTCCGGGCTGCGAGCCGTGAGCAAACCAGGTGCTCCACGTGGAGCTGCCGTTGATCTCATTGGTGTCTTGGTGAAGACGGGGGGGCCGGGATTAATGCAGAGCCAAGAAGCTATTCCGACGACAAGGGCAGATTCGACTTTGCAAAGCTGGGAGACGCATCGAGGTCGACATTACACGTGCCCGACTTATGGACGAGTTGAAATCGAGACGCTTCTGTGGTCGATCTCTTCCTGGCCGTGGACTCCTGGAATTGACCAAAGCGGTCGTGTGCCCTTGCACCTCTCCTCCGACTAACGACTTGCGGCGGGTTCCCATGTTCAACAGCTTAATCGATGGCCTTCGTCCCCTTCTCGAATGGCGCAAATCCGGTCCCGCACACGGCGTCGTCACTCCTGCATGCACCTCCCTCACTGCCTCGTCGCTGTCGTGTGAGCCATGCCACCCTCGTCAATCTCCCGCCAAGCCCCCCGTGCCCTCCTCACAATCCCTCCTCCCCTCCTGCACCCCGGCCTCTCCATCCAACAAGCTTGCTGGACGCGAGCACGCCCCCCCGCGGGAAGAGCTGCATCTCCTGCATCTGCCAAGCGCACCTCGACGACTCCCTGCCCTGTTTGGAGTGTTTGCCCTAATGGGTTCACCGAGGCCCTCGACGCCTCCCTCCCGTCGTGGCCATTAGCACGGCCGCCAAGATGTACACTCCCCTGCCTTGCTGCGAGGACCCTCTGCTGCATCTGGACGATGATGGGCTGGCCTGCAAAGTGGCTTGACGAAGCATAACAATAAGCTTGTTTGCCAAGACTGTCCTTCTTTGCCAAGGCCGTTGTGGACTTTTGATATAAGGGCATAGGAATCGTCATGTCGCACCGCTTCTGTTCTGATAGGCAAGCTGCTCTGTTCTTCATCTTCTCTTCCAGAAGCTCCCGTGTAGGCTTCTCTGCTGGGTGATCCCATCGCAACCGCAGCCATGGCTGTTCTTCACCAGTTTGATTACATCTTCGCCATAGGCGTCATCTTTGCCTTTTTGGACGCGTGGAACATTGGTCAGTCCAATCTCACCCGATTCTCATGGTGACACTCCTTGCTAAAACGCCCTCAAGGTGCCAACGATGTCGCCAACTCGTGGTCCACGTCGGTCTCGTCCCGATCCCTCAGCTACCTCCAGGCCATGACCCTCGGATCTATCCTTGAATTCACCGGATCCGTCGGCGTCGGCGCCCGCGTGGCCGATACCATCCGAACAAAGGTCGTCGACGTCGACCAATTCGAAGACGATCCGGCGCTGCTCATGCTCGGCATGATGTGCGCCGTCGTCGCCTCGTCCATCTACCTCACCATCTGCACGCGAATCGGGCTTCCCGTGTCGACGACTCACTCCATCATGGGCGGCGTCATCGGAATGGGCATTGCGCTGCTGGGTTCCGGCGGCATCCACTGGGCCGAGCTCGACAAGGGCATCAGCGGAGGCGTCGTCTCCGTGTTCCTGGGCTGGATCATCGCTCCCGGTCTGGCTGGCGCCTTCGCTTCCATCATCTTCCTCACTACAAAGTACGGCGTCATGCTCCAAAGCCGGCCGGCCTTGAGGGGTCTCTATCTCGTGCCCGTCTACTTTGGCATCACCGCCTCCCTCCTGACCATGCTCATCGTCTGGAAGGGCGGCAGCATCGAAATCAGCTTCACCGACGCCGAGACGGCCGGCATGATTGTCGGCGTCGGCGCCGCCTGGGCCCTCGTCGTCACCGTCTTCCTCGTCCCCTGGCTCTACCGCCTCGTCATCTGCGACGACTGGCAGCTGCGCTGGTGGCACATCCCCCTCGGCCCGCTGCTGCTCAAGCGTCCCGAGCCCCCCGCCCAGCCCGAGGGCGCCGAGGGCGGCATCCAGAACTTCTACGAGGGCCACCTCACCCGCGAGGAGCTCGACAACCTCCGCCGCGCCGGCCGCAACGGCGTCGACGAGTTTGAGCGCGCCGACGACCACGCAAACGAGGGCAAGCAGAGCCAGGAGGAGAAGCAGGTCGCCCGCAACGACTCCAACGACGACGTCCCGACCGCCCAGCCCAAGAAGCAGCGCAGGAGCCTCGTCGGTCCCAAGCCCGACGGTCCCGCCTATAGCCCTGCCGTCATGTTCTGGTATCTCAAGTTTGCTCTCCTGAACGGTGTGGACCAGGACATTGTCAACATGCAGAATAAAAAGGGCGTTCTCAGCGGCGACCTCGAGGAGATCCACGCCAACGTTCCTCACTACGACAACCGCGCCGAGTACCTGTACACGTTCCTGCAGGTCATGACGGCTTGCACGGCCTCGTTTACGCACGGTGCCAATGATGTTTCCAACGCCATCGCTCCTTTTGCCACCATTTACCAGATCTGGTCGACCGGTGTGCTTGACGGTAGCAAGTCCAACGTCCCGGTCTGGATTCTGTAAGTATGCTCGCTTGACGCTCAAGATTTGCTTCTGACTTGACTACCAGTTGCTTTGGCGGTGCGGGTATTGCTCTCGGTATCTGGACTTACGGCTACAATATTATGCGCAACTTGGGTAACCGCCTGACTCTTCACTCTCCCTCGCGAGGCTTCTCCATGGAACTTGGCTCTGCCATTACCGTCATTCTCGCCACGCGCCTTAGTACGTATCTTCCCCTGCCTCTTTGGCTGTTTATTAACATGTATAGAACTGCCTGTATCTACTACGCAGTGCATCACTGGTGCTACTGTTGGTGTTGGCCTCTGCTCCGGCACATGGCGCTCCATCAACTGGCGCATGGTGGCCTGGATCTACTTTGGTTGGATCATCACGCTTCCCGTGGCCGGTATCATCTCGGGCTGCATCTGCGGCATTATTATCAACGCCCCCCGCTGGGGCTACTCTGGTTGAGTCGCGAGCCAAGTGGACGAGCTCGTGAACGCTCAGGTGCGGGAGTAATCAGTCTGTCTTTTAGAAACATACCAAATCTAGCTAAATATCTCTCGTTTAATTTTCTTGTATAATTTGTATATCGTTTAATGAAGAAGATTTAATATCTCCCGTCGCCAGATGAAATGAATGGCGCGTGCAAGCCCTCTCACTCGCTTTTCCGCTAGTGGGTTCATGGAATGGAATACGAATGAAGGCGCTGATATTGCATTAAATAGCAAATAAATCCAATCTCGGTGCAACTTGTTGAATCTACCAGTCCTGGCCAATTTAACCAACGTTTTCATCATTGAATCATCAAATATGTCCCGGTTCATCCACTGGACTCTCCAATCTCACATGCTGTGGGAGGCTACACCCTATGTAGGACTCATAGTATAACTATTCAGTTCCTCCGAGTAAACACAAGGCGAAGCTCGGGCACGCTGAGCGTAAACGTATCCAGGGACCCCTTATCAAACGCGTCTACGTCGAATCCAGGAGCGAATGCCATGTCGCAGCGAAGCGCGATCCGGCTGATCACCATCCTCATCTCCATGTGGGCGAGGGCCTTGCCGGCGCAGATGTACTCGCCCCGGCCAAACGGAATCCACGGGGCCCTCTCCGGCTTGATCGTCTCCCACCTGTCCGGGTCGAACCGGAGCGGATTGTCCCAGTAGCGGGCGTCTCTCTGGATGGTGTACGTCGGGACGGACACGATGGTGTTGCCGGGGATGAAGACCTCGTCGACCTGGATGCCCTTGGGAGGCGTCATCCGGACCAGACCTGCGGGAACCGAGGGCTTCAGGCGCAGCGCTTCCTGGATGATGTAGTCGAGGTAGGGGATTGCTTTGGCCTTCTCATAGGTCCATTCTTGCTCTCCGCCGGGGAATATCTCGTCCAGGATTTGCTGAAGCTTGCGGTAAGTGGCCGGGTGCCTCGTCAAATAGAATAGTCTAGGCCATTAGCATGGGAAGCCGAGAGGAGAGGGACACTCACATGTTGGTCAAGACTGCCGACGTGGTATCACTGCATAGTTTGGTCATCACCCGTACATCATAGCGGATCATATGACTTACCTGCCCGCGATAATCAAGACACGGGCGTCTTCCTGGAAAGCTGGCTCGCCGGGAGGGGCCGAGCGGTCGTTATTCTCCTCTGCCCTGAGGAGCCACGAAATGACATCTCGAGGCATCTCGTCTCTGGGAGCCGGCTTCTCATTCGCCAGCATCTGAACAGCGGTGAGGCCAAGGACTTTGACAGGAAGATGGATAGGGGCAACTTACGATGCGCTTCGCTTCGAGCTGCTCTCTACACCAGTCCATGAATCGCTCGTAGCTGCCGGTGGCGCCGGGAATCTTGGTGAGCATGCCCAGCAGCCAGGGTACCGTTGCTCCCACGGCGATGGTGACCATGCTGTCGCGTACCCCTTTGATGGCGGCGTGGTTCTTGCCGGTCCTGAGCAGGTCGAAGTCTTTGGAGAATCCTGGCGACAGGGTTAGTCAAGGATGCAAAGAGATATGGCGGTATAGTATGGCGTACCGACTTGGCCCATGACGTCAAAGGCGAAGAAGGCAAACCACCGAGAAATATCAGTCGCGATGCCTCCCTCTTCTTCAAAGCGAGAAAGCAGGAGATCTATTTTGGATACGATGCGGTCCTCGTACATGGAGAGCGCTTATTCATTCGTAAGCACAAGCTTGTAAGAGTCACCATGGTTCTCATACCTCTCGGACCAAGGCCTCTCATCCAGGCCTTCTTCCGATCCCGGTGGCTGGGCACATGGCGATCCGCCGCGAGCGAGACCTTGTTGGATTGATCAGACACTTGCGTGTACCAAGGCGCCTTTAAACATTGGACGGGAGGTTCATAGAGGATGGGGATGGCGGCTTCGCGGTTGATGGAGATTTCACGGGGTCCTACATTAGGTTGGCATTAGTTAGTAGGGCTCGGCAGCGAAGCAGGGTTGCATACCGATTCGGACAAAGTCGCCGTACTTTTCGTGCATGCTCTGAATCTCCTCGTTCATCTTCAGGTTCCGACCCGAAAGCCTGGTGGCGTAGAAGCGCGACAGCTTGGCCGGGAAGGGGCCGGGGAAGCGGTGCAGGCGGTGGAAGAAGGCTCGATAAATGAGCATGCTGGAGAAGAGGCCAAGGTTGAAGGCCGTCGAGGCGACAAGGCATCTCAAGAGAGCCTGGCCGGGAGAGAATGCGCAAAGCCAGACATAGGCGCCGCCCAGGTTGGCAAGGACAGCAAGGTACGAGAAGAAGATTGCAAAGGCCTTGGTGTCGAGCTCGAGCGGCCTGATGACGAGATGGGTCGCGATGCCTGCGAGGCACGAGAAGGCGGCCGTGTGTTCGAGAGGCGACACAAGAGCAGAGCTCAGCGCCACTCTCAAGGTAGACATGTTGGTGACTCGTGAGCAAGGGCGGAAGAGGTGAAAGAATAAAAGGTGAGCTCGGTTGTTCGAAGAGACACCGGTGAGGGGGGGCCTTATGAGGACTCGAGGAGTGCGGCTCTAGTACTCTACAGTGCACCCGAGTACATAGACTACGGCCTGTGTGGGACTACGAGACTACTCGCACTGAAACAAATGCCGGAAGCAGTCAGAGAAGAAGGCATCCGTGCCAATCGGGAGACGGTGATTAACACGATGTCCGACTTACTCCGGATCGGCACTGCAAGTGACTGCCGATGCTGACAAGACAGGGAGACTGCCGATGAGATGGCAAGGATTCCAATCCCAGCCAGATGCTCCCGTGGTTGGTTCGAGTCGGCTTGAATCCGGCCTTGCGGCTCGGCCGCTGACAAGAGAAGTCTATCAAAAGTAGTGGTGAGCCTCTTGGATGGACGAAAACCCCTTGAAGGCATCCCACTTCCGCCAGATGTTGGGAGGCTCTCGAGTCCGACCGACCATGGTCACAGGCTCACAGCTTCGGTCGGGATACCAGTCACCCTCGGGGCAACTCGATGAGCACCTTTGCGAATCCAGGCGGCCAAGATCACCCAGCGTAGCTGTCAATGTGACGACGGAGTACATGATGTAGCATTCGCATTGACATGGATATCCTGGGCGCGCCCGCTTCGTCGACGACGGTGACGGGCCGGTCCGATGAAGGAGCTGCTAACATTATCCGTGAGCTGTGACCGCGGTTCCCGAAAGCCCCTGGCTCGTCGAGTAATGATTGCATCGACTGCTGCAGAGTCCCCATCTCAGCGCTACAGCGTCAAGTCGAAGTGGCGTGATGTTGATAAAAGGGGAAGCCGTGTTTGGAGGAATGTGCCGCTGAGAGAGGGGTAGAGATGCAGGATTGCAGGGATGAGGATGGGGATGCGAGTGAGCAGGTTTATATCTGCTACAACTATGGAGGATTCTATTGCCCAAAGGCAATGTTTGAAAGACTGATTATGTAGAAGTTTCTGTTCATGGTTGGGTATAAGCACGTGATGGGATCGTCGAGTTGCTTTTGTTGCGGTGCGACGGTGGCTTGAATCCTTCATGTTCCTCAACGGCTGCAGCCACACCATGTTTGATATTGTGGGGAGAACCAACGGTGTTGCATTGATTGAGGTCAACGGTATCGGCTGGGCGTTCACCAAGGCGTAAAGGATCGAAACGTGAGCCAAGCTGGGGGCTGAGTGGCTGATATGCCGGAGTCGTACAGTTTACTCCTGTGCAGGCTGTACTGACACCACTTTGGAAGCATACTTGCACATCTTTGCCTCGCCTTCTACACGAATAGTCTAGAGCTGCACATTGGGCAGCCACTCGAGAAAACGGTGGTTCGCCAAGCAGTGTGCTACCACATCAACGAGTGATGATGTGCCACGCTGGAGTGGCTGAGCCGACTAACCGCTGCCGTACGCCTCGCCGTCTAGGTAGACTATCTAGGGAGAATTCATGGCCTTCTGGGCGTTTGCGGTGTATCTGGCTTAGCGGCAGCCATAAGTGATCATAGATACACACTCTGCAGACATCTCACTGGACACATTGGCAATTGCCCTCTGAGCGAAGAGAAAGACTCACAACTCCAACAAAACACAAACATGTCTCGCTCCTCGCGCAGCCGCAGGGCCCCGACCGAAGACAGCTGGCAGGACGGCGGCGCGCAGCGAGTCGACGATGCGGTCCTTTGGCTCCTCGACCAACGCCGGCGGCGGCAGCTCGTGCCGCGACGGCCACCGCATCGCCGTGTCGGTGCAGTTTGGCAACCGCGAGCGCGTCGCCGTGCCGCTGCTGCCGTCGGCCCGCGCCCAGGACCTGCAGTTTGAGGCCCTCCGGAGGGCCGCCCGCCTGGGCTTACACGCCTCTGACTCGACCAGAACATCTCCCCAGCGCCAACAGACGTCACGGGCCACCCGCTCTACGAATACAACCTCAACCCGTCGACTCTCCGCCCCGGCTCGACCAGCAACGTGCTCTTCATCCGTTGGATCACCATCGAAGACGCGCTGGCACCCAATCCGCTCAGACGACTGCCCGTCGACGGCCAGCCACAAGACACGCACCTCACCGTGTCGCAGCTGTACGAAGCGGCGACGGCCTGGATCACTCGGGCCAGATGCGCGGCGTGCGCCTCTCGTCTCGCCACGGGCCTCTCTCCCGCGAGAGGAACCACGCTCGGCCACGTCGGCGAGACCTTCAAGCCGGCCGAAGCCTGGGGGCTGGACGTGTCGCTGCGGGGCGTCTCGACGTTCGTATCGAGCCTGAAGATGCTGCTCGAGGAGGTCGGCCGCAAGACGGTGTCGCTGGAGGCGGTGCTCGACGTGCTCCTCCAGGTGACGAGGCCCCCGCCCGCGCTGTTGGGCCTTGAACGAGCTGCGCGCGCACGGCGTGACTCCGAATGTCAAGATGGACGACTTGCATCTCCTGGTCGACGTCTTTAATGAGCTGTGCAAGGTCATGGTTCCCGTGTGGCTGTGCGACCCGGACACGTCCAAGCTGGAGGGCTCGCGGCAGGTTCTCTGCTGGATTCACCGACTTGCCGTCACGGGGGCCAAGGCAGCCGCCAATGGAGTGCCCAGCCATGTGCATCGCGCACAGCTCTCCGTCGAGGGGACAGCCGAGGCGGAGAAGCACATTTTCAACGAGCAGGTCGAGATAGACCTCGTCGACGGCTCAAGTTATGTGGCAAGTCTAGAGACTGCCATCCCAGGCGGCTCTCGAGGCCTCGCCTTGGCTGGGGCACTGCATCGCAACATGGTATAGCGCTGGCACTACTTCACGTCGCCCTCCACCGGCTGGCCCGCCTTCATGGAACGCCTCCCCCTGAGACGTCCCAGCGCCGTCGACTTTGACAGCCTCCTCGTCGACGCCAACGCGGCCTTCCGCATGGTCGACCCCATGAAGCTGGGCGCCTGCTTCAGCGCCGACCTCCCCGTGCTCACCATGAGCGCCGTGGACTTCGTGTCGACGTACGACCAGAAGGATGTCTGCATCTACCGCAGCTCGAGCATGGGGCTGGCCATGGAGGCGGGCTGGAACAACCGGTCCGAGGGAGACGAGGCCGGCACGCGCCCGAGCCGGCTGCACGAGGTCAAGGACTTCTTCCACCACTTCTCGACGCGGGACGGTGCGGGCGGCCGTCGACCACGAGCACAGGGACGTGGATGTGTACGTGAGCGAGCGCAACATGGGCTTCTGGAAGGTGGTCATGGTCGGGCCCGAGGGATGTCCGTACGAGGGCGGCGTGTTCCTCTTGTACGTGGACATCGGCCTCGACTTTCCGCGGGCGCCGCCGGGAGTGCGGTTCATCACGTTGGTTCCTCACCCCAACATCTCCAAGGTGAGTCTGACGGAAGCCTTGAAGCCGACAAGGCTGACGGACGATAGCACGGCCGCATCTGCCACCCCATCTCGGGCCGCGAGTGGGCTCCCACGGTTCGCGTGCACGAGATGCTGACGCCTTAAATTCTACACCGACCCTGCCAAAGGCCGCCTCCAAGTAGGCCGGTACATCGACCGCTTCGCCCGCAAGGCGCGCGCGCAGCACCGCGACGAAATCACGGGCTTCGACGACGCGTCGAGTGTGGCGTCGAGCAGCGCCGCGTCGACGACTTCGACGGCCACGATCCGCACGCTGGGGGCCACCCCACGCGCCGGCTAGGACGGCGACGGTGCCGGCGGCGGCTGCGGCCAGGCCGCCCCCGTTGATTGGGGGGGGTGGTGAGTTTGCCGGAGAGGGGGGGAGAGGGGAGGAGTGGGAGGAGGCCGGGGGGGTTGTTTGATCGGGTTCGGAGGTCGAGGGGGTGAGGAGATGTGGATGAGCGAGGCAGAGTTATGGCTGCAAAGGACTGTACCTGAAGAGTTGCTGTAATTAATATTGGCTTATTTGCCGTGTGAGTCATGTTGGCCAGGAGCCCGAATACCGACACCAGCTAGGCTCATGGACCGGGGGCTCAGGCTTGTGCCGGTATGACGACGCAGAATTGGCTCAATCATGTCTCATTCCACTGTGTTCTCCCTCATAATTGACAGTCGCACGAATCATGTCTCTCCTCTCAAACACCCCCAATCCGAATCGTTGTGCCTCCACAAAGTTGGGGTACTTGGCCGCCAGGAAACTACCGGGGAATCGAGATGAGATGCATGCAATTATCTGGCTGAACCAAGATGGCGCCGAGATTCTCATCCTTGCCGGTACGCCCTGATCGATCAATCGACTCCTCTTACGTTGTTCGTCATATGCAGTCTGTAAGGCGAATGCATCTCCGTCCCCCTCTCAACGCCCACGACCTCACCAAACAGATCCCCCAAATTCCGACCTTTTCTCCTCTAACCCCCACGGTGGATACAGCTGCCGGCTTCGGTGCCTCAGCGGACAAACAATTCCCAACACGGTCTACGCAATTGGTCGTCTAAAGCTCGCAACGGCCTTCTCTCCGCGCATGAATCTCCCACTGCTGAGCGCCTGCCGACTTGGAGTCCGGGGCTTTATCGCCCGAGGAAGTGCCCCGCGATGGTTCCTCACGGCGCAACAGAGGGGCAACAATAACAGTCGCACAGCTGCTGCCTCTTCCTTCTTCTCTCCTCCTCCTTCGTCTCCCTCCCATCCCCCTCACACTCGCTCGCACGCACCCGCCAAAATGGTCAAGCTCCTCTACCCCACGTCGCTCGTCCTCGACGTGCCCAGCATCGACGGCTTCTCCGTCGACCTGCAGCCCTACGACGTCAAGCAGCTCATCCCCGAGCAGCACGCCGACGCCGAGGTGCTCGTCACCTGGACCAACTCGCCCGAGAACCTCAAGGACGCCGCCGCCCGCCTGACCAAGCTCCGCTGGATCCAGTCCCTCGCCGCGGGGCCCAACGACGTCCTCGCCGCCGGCTTCGACACGTCCCGCGTGACCGTCACCACGGGCTCGGGCCTGCATGACCTCACCGTGGCCGAGCACACGCTGGGCCTGCTCCTCACGGCCGCGCGCCGCTTCTTCGAGATGCGCGATTATCAGCTGCAGGGCACGTGGCCGCAGCACCTCGGCGGCCCGCAGCCCGATCGACCGGCGGGAGCCTTCACGACGCTGCGCGACGCCCGCGTGCTCGTCTGGGGCTTTGGCAACATCGCAAAGGCCCTCACGCCGCACCTGGTCGGCCTCGGCGCCCACGTCCGCGGCGTCGCCCGCAGCGCCGGCGTGCGCAACGGCGTGCAGATCTACGCCGAGGACAGCCTCCCGGAGCTGCTGCCCGAGACGGACGCGCTGGTGCTGATCCTCCCCGGGTCCGACGCCACGCGCCACGCCCTCAACGCCGACCGGCTGAAGCTGCTGCCCAAGCACGCGTGGGTCGTCAACGTCGGTCGCGGCACCGCCATTGACGAGGAGGCGCTCGCCGACGCGCTGGAGACGCGCGACATCGGAGGCGCGGCGCTCGACGTGTTCGAGGTCGAGCCTCTGCCCGCGTCGAGCCGCCTGTGGAAGGCCCCCAACGTGGTGGTGTCTCCTCACGCCGCTGGTGGACGCCCGCAGGGGAGCGAGGCCTTGATCTCGGATAACTTGCGGCGGTTCATGTCCAAGCAGGAGTTGAAGAATGTGATTTAGAGAATGGAGTAAATAGAATTAATCACAGACATCTCTGTCTACATCTCTATGAGTTGTTCTCGTGAATGAGTCTCGGCTTCTGGTCGGCTTTGGTGTTGCCCCCAATTCCCCCGCCACTCCGAACGCCGGAGGTTCATGACGTAGCTCTCGGCTTCATTGCGATGTGCGTCGCATCGATACCACCCTCCTAGTTAGGAGGCTGAATACAGGTAGTGGTAGACATGGAAGTAGACATCATGTATAGAAAGGAATATTAATCATCGCCTCTAGTACGCCTGCACGTCTATCTCTATATTGTATCGCCGTCGCCAACCGCTTTCTCAACACCACAAAATGACTCCTCAAGTCACACCTCACGCCTTCGCTCCCTTGGGCTTCCAGCAGCACCAAGCAACGGCAATGCCCATCTTCAAAAACGCCGCAATCCACAGCGCGCCCGCGAAACCGGTCCAGCTCTTGGACAAGAAGCCTCCCCCGACGGCGCCGGCAAACAACAACACGGCTCCCACCGACCTCCGGCTCCGGTCCGCATTGTCCGTCACCGGCGCGGTGAAGAGGCGCGCGTCGCTCATCAGGTCGCAGTACAGGCTCGTCAGCACCACGGTCGGCATGGCGTTGTACTTGAGCACGCGGCTGGCGACGATCTGGCCCGCGCTCTGAAAGGCCAGCAGCGTGATGGGCGCAAAGTCGGTCCAGGGAAAGGAGTCGCGCACCGTCTCGACAATGTTGCCGCCGACGCGCACCGTCTCGCGGCCCTGCGGCTTGTTGTGCACGGCGCCCGTCGTCGCCAGCACGGCCACGATTCCCGTGACGACGGCCTGGACGAAGAAGGACAGGGCCAGCACCCAGCGCTTCTGCGGGCCAAAGCGGCGGTGGAAGCTGGAGAAGCAGAGGGCGCCCAGGGCGAAGCAGACGATGGCGAGGAAGCAGCGCGACCAGGCCTTGCCGGGGAGGTTTTCGGGCTGGCCGCTGACGCCGAGGCCGACGAAGATTGTGTTGCCTGTCTTGTTAGGAAGCGGAATATGAAGTTCTGAGGGCTGAGAGAGCGTACCCGTTTGCATACTGACAAAGCACCCGTACATGTTAAAGGCGGCGCTGTCGACCAGGCCGGCGACCAGGAAACACACGAGGAGCAGGAGATCGCCCCATTGCGTGTCAACGTCGACGGTCCATCGTTGCGACGACCCGGGATGCGTCGGGGCGGCATCCTTGCTGGACGGGACGGGGGATTCGCTCGACGTGTCTGGCATTATGAGTCTTTTTGACCGAGTGTTGTGAGATGGATGTCCCTGTGAAGGTGAAGGAAGTCTCCTTTGGACCGGAAGAGGAAGAGGGAGAGTTGGAGGAGGGGGCACAGTCCACGCGAGATATTAAATCAGTTGGTCTCCCCGTCGCCTTTTTTTTTTTTTTTTTCCCTTCTCGACGCCCAGAGAAATGAGTCAACTCAATGCTCAACACCAAGAACAAAAAAGGATCAACTCCCCGATTGCGTGCTCGGCGAGGCGGATCTGGTGGGTCGACATTGGCTCGCCTCTCGATGCCGCATTATCCAGATGATGCAAAAACACACGCGCGGTCAGCCCGAGGAGTCGGCTCGTGGGGTTTTCGGGTCGTCGGCAGGATTTCTCGCATGTTTGATTGCATTACGAATCGTGCATGACCCCTTTGGACCCTGGTTCTCTCTGCCAACGTTCCCTATGCTACGAATGCTCTCTTGAATACTGGCCAGGCTGCTCTCCAGGATCAAACGCTCAAGCCCAATCTCGTCTTAGCGCAGTGTCCACCAACTTTGTCCTCTGGAAAGGTGCAACGTCTCTGGCTCTCTGCCTTTTTCGTTGCGGAAAGTTGCCAAGCATCACGCGATGCCAAGACGGACTACGGCCGTCGGCCTTGACGCCGAGCGTTGGTCACATGAGTGCCAGCTCAGTATCAGTCAGATGGTTCCTGGAGAGATATCAGAGAACCTTGAGCTCAAGAGGTGAAACGCAGTTCATGGGTAGGGCCGTAGGGCTGTGGTTAACGGTGGGAACTTGGACGGGTGTGTACCTGGATTCAACTAATCTGTGCATGATGCACCAGGATACACATACGTCTAGCTACCGGCTCCATGGGAACTCCCCCTCACCCACATCTCCAGAGGCCTAGTACGGCCACGTAAACGTCGTCGAAATATTGACGGAAAAGGCCGCCCCATCCGACATCGAACTCACCCGCCCAAGCACAAACTCGAGATGCCGAAACGCAGCCGCCGAAGCGTACTGCGGAACCATGTGCCCGCTCGTCTTGACCGTCGTGTGCGTGAAGCCCCGTTCCGTGTGCACCGTCCCCTGCACGCTCCCGCCGACCCAGTTCGCGACGTCGCCGTCGCTGTTGTCCACGTCCGGCAGCACCACGTCCTTGCTCGGCGCCTTCTGGAACCCTTGCTTGCCGTTCCACCGCGCCATCTGGATCCCCAGCGCCGTCACGTTGGGCTTGATGACGTAGTCGGCCAGGCCGGAGCCCACGACGACGTTGTTGGTCCCCTCGACGAGCGTCTGGAACTTGGCCTCGTGCTCGGTGCCGTTGTAGTTGTCGCTGCCCGACCCGGCGTACACGGGGCCCTGGCACTCGCTCCACTCCGGGTAGTCGGCCGGCGCGTGTATGGCCGACCGCACGCCCGCCACGTTGAACCAGATGGTGGCGCCGGGCGGCGTGTAGACGACGGACGGGAAGCCGAGGGGGTCGTAGAGCACCGGGCACGTGTCCTGGATGTGGTACGAGTTGAAGCACGGGTTGACCTCGGCCATGATCTCATCAAAGTGCGCAATGGCGTCGCAGCCCTCGACCTGGGCCGCCTTCCAGGGCCGCTTGGGGGGCGGATACGTGAGGTGCGCGTCCATGTACTTGTCCAGGCCGCACTTCTTGTTGTCCCTCTCGAGAATCTTCTTGTTCTTCTCGGGGATGCCAAAGACGCTCTCCCAGTGCCGGAAAAAGGCCGGGAACGTGGCGTGGTCAAACGCCAGCTCGTCCGAGTGCGGCATGACGGGGTCGTAGTAGAGCGCGCCCTTGACGTCAAAGTACGTCTTGTCGTGCTCGTCGAGCATCGCGGCGCCAATGTACGGCACGTGGATGCCCGAGTAGCTCTCGCCCGTCAGGTAGATGTTCTTCTTCTCGAGGCCAAACGTCTTGACAAAGTTCTTCCAGAAGCCGAGGAACTGGGCGGCCGCCTCGGCGTTGTTGTTGGCCGTGACGTTTCCGCTGCTGAATCCGGTGCCGATGGGATACTCGACCCTACGTATTGTCAGTACTGGGCAAAAGTCTCAACGTGTTACGTACCAAATAACGTTGGCGAGTTTATGCCACGACCAGGCGTTGGGCACCGGCTTGTAGGTTCCAAACTTCCAAGAGAACGGTCCATTCTCCTGCACAAGACCTAGCGTCCAATGGTCAGTTTTTGCCATCTTTCGGTTTGCAATCACTTACCCTCCATCGAAGAGCACCCCGGGCCGCCGTTCAGCCAAATGATGATGTCGTCTTTGCCCGCGGGGTTCACCGTCGGGAAGAACCAGTAAAACATCTTTTGCGGGTTGCTGCTCTTGTCAGTCGCGTCGACGGGGATCAGGCCCGCGTAACTTTCCCCGACATCAAAGTCGACGTCTGGGATTCCCGTTGGCGTGACGTAAAAGGCTGCGAGGGCGTTAGTGGTTGGGTCGGGTGAATGGATGCCATGTCTCACGAGCTGTCTTTTTGTTATAATACTGAGAGTCGCTGCTGCGAGGCTCCGGGGGGTGTCTCGGGGCGGGCTGAACCGTGGCTCGTTTGACATGGCGATTTGGGTTGATTCGAATGCCCGAGAAAGCCGTGCAACTGAGGAAGAGCGTAGCGGCGATGAAGCCACCACCAAAGAGTTCAGACGTCCGCATCTTGATGAAGCTTGAGATGCACCGCTATAACATGAAGCATGGAGAATTAAAAAGCCAAGACTTCGGCGCTTTAAGTACTCGCGCAACCATAAATCAGGGTAAGGGTCATCGCTTCAACGTCCAACGTCGTCCCAACTCGAACCCGGTCAAGGAACCTGGAAAGTTCGTCGATCGGCAAACTCGGATCACGCATCGCTTCGTCGATAAGTGACGCCGCCGGTATTTGTGGGAAATATGATCCCTCCTCGTATAAACTAGGGGAATCGAGCGAAATTCGGCTGATAACAGGACCTTTTGATTGCACGGCTTCTTTTGGAAAGGTAATTACGGTTCCTCTGGCGTTGACCTGCCCGATCTGGCCATGAGTAGTACGCCTGGACACAAAAGATATTCTTCACTATTGCTGCTTGAACCGTGGGTGAGCGACCAATGATTGTGAGTAAAGGGAGCAAGGGACTGGATTCGGGATGCTTATAAGGCGTGGACAAGTATCCGTAGTCTCGTCAAAGCAACTGATGAGACCCGTGCATTGATGCTGCGGGGGTTTAACATCGAGTGAGATGGTCAGCACTTTGCTGAAGAGTTTGTGGATCATTTAATCCGATTCCCTTTCCTTACAGCTGCTGAATTTTGAACTCCGTTTCCATCTGCTCGGGAAGAATCCTTCGAGAGGCAGTTTGCACATTTTTAGTCACCGCATTTCTGAGTCTGGTGGGTTTCATGGCTGTGATCTCGCACTGCCTCCTTCAATGGAGAGAGCTAATGGTTCGCGGCCCCTCTCCCCTCGTCACCCTCGTTGACAGAGAAGGCATCGGCACTCATATTTCGACATGCAAATTTCAATCTCTATTAGACTTAGGTTGACTCGTCTTCCTTCTTGTACGTCATATCAGCTCATCAAATCGAGGATGAGTGAGAATCTCAGATGTTGACATCTACTCGGGCCAACCGGATACCGGCACATGTGGACTCAATCCTACGACAAGGCAAAAAGGCCTAATGTTGGTTGTCATACGTGTCCTAGTTGCCTCAATTCATACTCATTCGAGGAATCGCCGACTTTAGGCATCTCTCAGCTGGTTCGATCCTTCAGCTGTATTAAGCCTCCGCGTTTCCTCCAGTATTGAACGCAATTCGCCTCGATCACTTCTCTATTCTCAAGCATCAGATCTTTCAGTCATCTGTCTTCAACCACGCATCATTGCCATGGATCAATCCCAGGACGCTCCCTCGCATCCCGAGACCACAGATCCCTCCTCTTCCCTCCCCCCCGGCGCCTCGGAGGAGGAGTTCAGGGCCTGGGTCCGAGAGCGCGGAGAGGTCTCCTGCCGACAGGATGGCAACGACAACACTGTGTGGACGTCGGCCATGAGCAAGCTCTGGACCGTCGACATGAGGTTCGCCATGCTCAAGGAACCCGACCAGGCCATGGAATCCGGCTTGCACGACCTGTGGCACATGTTCTATCACGGCAGCAAACACATCTCGCCCCATAGTCCTGCGTCGGCCAGGCTGGCCTTTCAGTTGGTGCGCATTCAGGCGATGGGACCTCTCACTCGACTGTACAAGTCGACCGGCGAAATCAATACGGCTGTGACGTCTGACGGCCTCATCTGGACTGACTTGCCCTTTTTCGTCTCCGACATGACCGATTTCTGGGTCAAGGACTGCGCAAAAATGAGTGCAGCGCAACGCGTCAACTTCTCCGCCTTCCTCGCCCAACTTGCCTCCGTCGGTCTGGTCAAGGACAAGGTGAGCAGCATCGGGCTGATCATGTTCCGCGAAACGCTGGAAACCCCGCGCCCGCTCGGGGAACTGGACGCCAACAAGGACGAGGACCCCGCCCGGTCCATGGCGGACCTCACCATCGCCGATCTGCTTCCCGCACTGCAGGTCTGGCTCACCGAGAGCGAGAAGCGAACCATCCATCTCTGCGACGAGTCCTGGAGCAACTGCTCGACAGGTGCCGCAGCAATCGGTCCCCTGTACCACGACGACGCGTCCACAAAGGCCAAGGCGCCCGGCTTCAGCGCCGAGAGGTGGATTTTCTGGCTGAGGCGCTTGGAGGAAATCACGAAGCAAGCCAAGGGGGCGGGCAAGGACAAGCTTGCGGAAATGGGCGTCGAGATGATGGACTGGATGTTTGTGAAGCTGTATCAGCAGCCCTCTGCCGTCAGGAGAGCGTTTGAGGCGAATCCTGGCGTGGTCAGGCACCGGAATGAGGTGTGCGAGCACTTGCTGGCCGACATGAATGAGTGAAGAAGAAGCAGAATAAGGGCTGGGTTGCCTCGCGGGAGTTGGAGTAGCGGGTCGGTGAGATGTTTCAGACAAACCGGGGAATGAAGCAGCTCCGGCTCGATCAAACTAGCGAGTACAGATTAGTTGGACAACATAACCAACTGTATCCCTCAATACTGGCCTCCCAACAACCGCTCGGCCCTTTCTAGGACACTCAGGAGCTTGCACCAGCCAGTCTGATATCGCCCAGCCCTAACCGCTCCTCCATGTCCTCAAAGATATCCTCTCAGGATATGATAAATCCAATATCAGGATGGTCGGATAACAACTCAATCCATTGGCATCAGGCTTTGAGAAACGCGGTCTGGGCCTCGCACGCCAAGAACAAAGCCCAACTGCCGTGCCCCGCGTTTGAATGATCGAGCTATGCCCGGGTCCCCTCAACGTCGTTTCTGGCAGCAATCATGTCACAACCGATCGCTTTCCCCGGGGCCAAACGTCTGAGTTGCTGCAGACGGTCCTTTTCTTCTCTCAACTTCTCGTTCAGATATACAAGTTTTGCATTGAAATCCCGTGGCGCGGGTGTCTGCATCAGGATCTTCGTGTTTAGCTCTGTTGATACGGGCCCATTGGTTGATTATGTCATAGTATGTGGTGGAATTGGCTTACCTGCTCCCCTTGCGTTGTTGTTGAACTATACATGATCGCATGTTAACGGAAGAAGAATCTCGGATCGTGCAGACAGATATGCGGCGAAGGTACCGCATGGAAGACTCCCATTGTCCTCCTGAAGAGATGGGCCAATCAACGCCCCGACAAAGATCTTGTCACCAGGAAGACCTCCAAGGACTCGACCTTTGCCTAGCTTCTGGAGATGCCCAGGGACTCCCGACATCCCAAGCAGTTCGTCCAGGTCGTCGTCCACTTTCAGCCTATTAGAAAAGGTCAGTCAAGCTGGTTACATGTACCTAAGTACTCAATCTGCGATCGTCGGGGCCGGAGATCCATACTCCCTAGACATGGCCTTGACCCGGGGAACGAGTTACTCGCCGATTTCTCGGTTGGTAGAGTTTAGTTCTGCAATAATGGGAATGGTGACATGATACTTTTTCGCGACAAGATGACGGCCGATTCGGACAGTGGATTAATGTCGGGTCCATGTTTCCGTCGTGTTCAACTTCCTGACCGCTGAGAGAATATCTTCCTTTCATTTCCCAGTGATTGGGTGGTTCCCGACTGGGAAGAAAGAAACGGTACTTGCTACGAGCCTATATCCACCGGAGGGAGCGAAAGTAAATGAATTTGAGAAAACTTATTCGCTCAAGGACACAAACGATGTGTTTCAACTCCTGATTCCTGAAGGACTCTTAAAGCGGGAGATCCAAACTGCCGTCGACGAGGCCCCGTCTCAGAACAAACGGGCTGTATTTCTAGTCGAGGGCATTGAGACATACCGCAGCGCCGAAACCAGTTCCAAGGATGCAAAGGAAAGGGGGTCAGCCGCGAGTGCTCGCATTCCGGCACAGGAGGCTCAGATTCAATATAGGCACCTTTGACCACGGATGTCGCAGTACGTCACTTGTTTGGTAGAGGGCGAATCCAAACATTATTAGATAAGAATATTACATATATGTCGGATGAACCATCTGATCCCAAAGTATAAGAAGTAAGATTATTAGGTAACTCAACTCCCCGAAGGGCCGAAACTACCGAGACAGTCTAAGACGAAGAAGGCTTCAGAGACTGGACACCATCCCTCCGCGTAATACAGCAAATAGGGACACTGGCCGACAACTCGGATGACACAACGGAATCCAGCTATATCGTACTTATAGTCAACACAGACTGCAGTGGTCGAAGGATTGAGAAATGTACGACGCATCACGTGAGACTGTGCATCACACTTGAACTCTCCGTCTCCGTTCCTTGCCTCACTCCACTCGATTTCCAGACTCACCTTTGTCATCGCTTCAAGCTAACGAACAACGCTCCATCCCCGAAGACTGCTACACAATCATGCACAGTATGTCCTCCCTCAGCGACACGGCTTTTTCTAGCCAGATGAACAGAATCGTCCTTATCGCTCGGAAACCACCCGGCATCTTGGAAATGCCTCTGGAAATCATCACCGACATCTGCGCTGAGCTATCCAACCTCGACCTCAAGAAGCTGCGTCTCACATGCATCGACCTCTCCAAGGCGGTCCCTCTTCGGTTCGAGCGTGTATTTCTCTCAGCCCATCGTCGCGACATCGAAGCCTTCCGCGGCATCGCCAGCCACGAGACTTGGCGCTTGCAGGTGCTTGAGATCATCTATGACGATGCTGTCCTGGCTCCAAGTGGGACCATTTTCATGGAAGACGGGCACTTGCGTAAATGCGTGCTTCACTGGGAGCCTGAAGAGTTTGACCCAGGGGTCGTCCCCGTGTGGTTCAGCGTGGCGAGCATGCTAAACCAAAGGGGGTCTCACGAGTACCCCAAGATGAGAGTTAATGAAAGCTGGAGCTACTATAAGGCTCTCCTGCGCGACCAGCTCCACGTCCTTCGTTCTGGCACTCTTCCGAATATTTTCGAGTACGGGCTTCAGCGCTTCCCCAATATGACAACTGTCACTGTTACTCCCACGGCCCATGGAAAGTCCCCAAGAAGCCCGCCACTATTTCCAACCCCCACGATTCGTTCTTTTCCTTCGGGCTTCAGCTATCCCAAACCCACTGGTTGGTTACACTCCAACTCGGATCCGGTGGGATCGCTCCCAGATTGGGAGCCCAAGCTGAATGGCTGGATGGGGCTTCGAATTGTACTCGAAGTTCTCGCCAAGAGTCAGCACGCACAGAAGGTCACTTCCCTTTTCCTCGCAGGTGGGAGTATGATCACTGGATTACATGGTGGAATGTTTGAGCAGCCCTGTGACGAGATGGCGAATCTCGCAACCATCATTGCCCGTCCCAACTTCAACGCGCTGCATATCGACATCCTCTCCGAGACCCGACGAGGTTGCCATTGGAAGGGGTTCCATAATGGAATTCTCGGACGCGCGCTGACCAATGCCGCTGGAGGCAAGGGCCTCGAGTACCTGAGTTTGTCAATGCACGGGTATAAATGGACTGCTCACCACAACGACCGCCACGAGCCTCTACCTCGCGAACTGCTGCCACCCGCAAGCCTGGCAAGGCTGCGGTGTCTCCGCCTAAGCGGCTTCTGTCTCGACATGAATCTCCTACTCGCCCTCCTTCACGGGCTCCCGACGACGCTACAACGGATCGACCTGAGTCTCCTGCACTTCCCGCAGGCCTCCTACAAGGAATTGCTCGAGCGTATGCGTGATCAACTGGACTGGAAGAACCGGGCCGTGGTCCCTCAGGTTCATCTACCTCTCCCTGCTGGCAGAGAGGACGGCTACTACGCGGAGGCCAGCTTGCATGCGCGGGTCATGGCCTTTCTCTATGGTGATGCGACGACGCATTACACTCCGGAGACGGTCGAGCCAGATATCATGCAGGCGATTGATGCCATGTTGGTATCTACAGGTTCCTAAGCTTGAGGATGCAGGGCAACCATGCCGGCCTCCATTATAAGTCTACTCGACAGGAAGGTCTTGCACATACGACCATAGCTCTTAGAAAACACTGGGTCCCGTCAAGTTCTTGTCAAGAGAACGTTGGCCTCCATTTCTGGACTCGTGCCTCCAAAATCGGGTCACTATACCTTCAGTTTTGGAGGCGCTTATTCCAGCTGGAAGGCCATGCAACTTGACCTACTGCTTAATAATCAAGTTCTGAGAAACAGATAGGCTTTCTCAGAGTTATAATGTTCGAGTTTGATCCTTTAATTCTATAATAGCTAAGAAAAAATGGTATTATAGTGTCGACGCGACTGACATTATATGCATTAGTCGCAATGAGTGTAAGGTCTTAGGCTAGAAGGGTAATACCGTTTAGGCATACGGTTTTAACCGTAGTATACTGTAGGAGAGACCGTTAGAGCGGGGGCGGTTTGATGGCCGTTGGATATATTAGGTCTACTCCTGTCGAATAGCTTAGTGTGCCTTTTAATGTGACCTTTATTCGTCTATTGTGTTGTGTTTTAGGTGTTTATCTCCCTAAATCTACTCTTGCCCTAAAAGGCCCCTTTTTCCTCCCTTCTTATAGCTTAATAATTATTTATTGCTTATTATATAATTAAACTATAAGCCTATTAATTATATAATATTTTATATATAAGGCTATATATATAATTTAATTTAATATACCTTTTTAATTTAATAATTTTATTATTTAATTAATTATATTATAATTATTATTATTTTTTATTTTAATTTCTTTTTTTTAATTTATATTAATTTTATTAAAAGATTAATAAATTATAATTATTATATAAAATATTTAAAAAGCTTTTTAATTAAGTTTTTTATAAAATTATTAATAAATAATTTAATTAATAATATATAAATAATTTTAATTTATTTTTTAATAATTTTTTATTATAATTAATAATTATATATTTATATATTTTAATTTTATATATAATTATATAATTCTTTTTTATTAATTATATTATTTATATATTATTATATTAAATTATTATTTATTAAGATTTAATAATTTATTAATAAATAATAAATAATAATAAATTAATATATAAAATAATAGCTCTTTTTAGATTATTAATATTTTTATTTATAAAAAGAATAATAAAAGCTTAATAAATAATTAATAAGCTTTATTAATATATATAAATTATAAATATTATAAATATTAAGCTATTTAATTATAAATAATTTTAATCTTTAAAAATTATTAAAAGGAATTTTTTTTTTAAATAATATATTTTTTTAAATTATTTAATTAATTTTAATATTTTAACTTTTAAGGTTTTTAAAAAAAGATTTATAATTATTTATATAAAAGAAAAAAATATTTTTTTTATTAATAATAATTTTTATTAAATATTTAATAAAAGCTTAATATTATAAAATTAATCTTAAAATAATATTATTAAAATAAAGGAGATTAATATAATTTATATAATGCCTTTTAGAGCTTTAGGACTTTCTTATATTATTTATAATTTAAAGGCATTTTTATAAAAATATTCTTATTTAAATTAATATATATAAATATATTAATTATATTATATTATAATATTTTATAATTAAAATAATTAACTATTAAAATAAAGGTTTTAAATAATATATTTATAAAAATTATAATATAAATATTTTAAATATTTTTTATTTATTAATTATTATATATAATAAAATATACTTTAAGCTTTAAGAAATATTTATATTTATTAAATTTATAAATATATATTTAATAATTATTAAGTATTTAAGAATTTTTTATTATAATATAAATAAGTTTTATTTATAATTTTAAAAGTTTATAATTTTAAAAATAAACCTTTTAATTTTAATTAAAATAATCCTATAAAAGTATTTATTAATCTTTATATAAGAGCTAGAAAATTACTCTAATAAATACTAATATATTAATAATATAAAGAGCTTTAAATCCTCCTTTTTATATATAATAACTTCTTATTTTATTATATATATTTAAATAAAAAGGCAAATTAAGCTTCTTTTTAATAATTAATAAATAAGGCTAATTAGGCTTTTAATAGCTAAATAATAAATACTTTAATACTTTAATATTTATTATTTATTAATTAAGAACATTATTTTAAATAATATTCTAAATAATATTTATTTAAAAAGCTTATAATATTCTTTTAAAATATTATTTTCTATTAAGAAATTAATATTAATATTTTTATTATTATTAATTATTTATTATCCTTTTAGGTTTAATTATTAATTAAACGATAAAAGTATATAATTAATAATATTTAAAATAGAATTAATAAGATTTTAAATTTTATTTAAATATAAAAATTAATATTAAATTAAAGAAAGATTAATAAATAATTAATATTATTTTAATTTTTAAAATTAAATAATTTATTTATAATCTTATTATCTTTTTTATTATATAATTAAAAGGACTATTAAAGAATCTTTTTTTAGGCTATAAATAATTACTAAATATATTATTATATAGCTTTTTAATCTTTTTTTAATAAATTATTTTAAAAGTTTTTTAAATACTTATTAAAATATTATTATTTATTAAAAATAATATTTTAAATAATAAAGACCTTTCTTTTTAATAGATTTTATATTTTAAAAGGATTATTAAAAATATAGCTAATAGGAAAGCTAATTTAGGCCTTTAAGGCTAGTTTTTAGAGGTAGTGTTTTTATAATTAAGTATTTATAATACAAATAAAGGTTTTATATTTATATAATTATAAATATAATAAATTAGGCTTTATTAAACTATTAAAATAGAAATATAAATAAAAAAGCTTATAAAAAGAATTTTAGCCTTATTAAATAGCTAATAAGTAATTATAAAATATATTATAATTTTAATTATTTTAAATTATAAATATTTATAGAATTTAATTATTATTTATATAATATAGCTTTTCTATATAATAAGTATTATAATGCATTTTATATTATTATTTTAGGGTTATATATTAAATATTAAGGGCTTATAATATATTTTTAGGCTTATAATTATCTTTATAATTTATAAATATATAATTATAATCTTATTATTATATTTAAAAATTTTTATATTAATTTTATATTAAATTCTAATTATTTTAATAAAATTTCTAATTATTAATTATATAACAAATATTAAATAATTAAAAATATAATAATTTTTAATAGAATTTAGAATTTTATTAATTATAATTTAAATTAAAATATAATTATTATATTTAATTATTATTAAATAAAAATTAAAAATAATTTATTTATTTAATTTAATTATAATAATTAATTTTTATTATATTTAATAAATTATTTAATAAGCTTTTATTATATTATAAATATTATAATTTATTATTATAATATTTTATAGGCCTTTTAAATTATTTATTTTTAATTTTATGCCTTTTAAGGCTATTATTAAGTATTTAAGAATATTAAAATTAAAATAATTAAGCTTTTAATATTAAATAATAAAATCTTTTTATAGGGATTAATAATAAGTTTATAATATATAATAATATATTTAATAAATAAATAATAATTTATTAATTATAAAAACTATTATTAAAATTACTCTTAATAATTAAATTATAATATTTTTAAATTTAAAAATTTATTAATTATAAATCTTTTAAACTTCCTTAAAATAATTGCTATTAATATACTTTAAGTAATTATTTTTTAGCTTTATATTTTATTAAAAACCTTATTTTTTTAATTATATAAAGGAGATTAGATTTATAATAAGGGCTATATATAAGGCAATATTATATAATTTTAATCTTTTTAATAAATTATTAATTAAAATAAAAATAATTTTAATCTTATTATAATTATTAATTAAAGTTAATTTAATATCTATTTAAATAAAGTTATTTCTTAAAATAATATAAAGATTTTATATATAATATATATCCTTAAAAATATATATTAAGGCTTTAAAATCTAATAATATAAAGTTCTTAAGTAAATAAAGCTTATTAAATAATTAATTTATAATTACTATAAGGGCTAAATTATTATATTTATTTTAATAAGCTAATTAATAAAAGCTTTTTATTTTTATCTTTATTTTTCTTAATTTAATTAATAATATTATTTATATTATTTTTAAATTTTTATTTTATTTAATTTATAATATAATCTTATAAAGGAAATTAATTAAGCTTTTTTTTTTTTAAAAAAAAATATAATAATATTTTATAAGAAAATAATTAAATTATAAATAAATAAAATATTTAATTTTTAAATATATCTTAATATTTAAATTAAATTATTTTTTATTATTCTTATAGTATAATTAGCCTTTATTTTTTTTATTATTTAAGGATATTATTATAAAAAGTTTTTTAATTAAATTAAATTTATTTTAAGAAGTCTAAATAATTAATAAAAATTTATTAAATAGCTTTTAAAATAATATTCGCCTTAAGGCTATTATTAAGGATTTAATTTACTTTTATTATATTATAAATATTTATTTAAGATTTTAATAATATATATTATAAAATTATAATTAAATTAATAAATTATTAAATTATTATTTTAGCGTTTTATAAATTAATTATTTATATTTTATAAAAAGTATTCATTTAATAAAAACCCTATTTATTTATAGCTTTATAAATTATAAAATAATAAATCTTTAATATAATAATAATTTTATAAAATATTTAATATATAAATTATATATATTTAGCCTTAATTATATATAATTATTTATAAAAGGAGAAAATTTAATTAATTAGCAACTTTTTTAAAAAATAATAATAATATTTAAGGGAATTAATAATTAATTTTATAATTTAATTTTATATAATTATTATTTTCTTTTTCAAAATTTTATTCTTTTTAATATAATATTTAAAATTAATTTATAATATATTATATATTATAAAGCCCTTTATAATAAACTATTTAATTTATAAGGCTAAAAGTATTTTATTTTTATTAAGCTTTTAATATAAATTAAATTTTATTATTTTTATAATTATTAAGTAATTAATATTTAATTAATATATATATTATATATATTTAATTATTAATTATTAAATAGTTTAATATACTTTTAAATATAATTTTTATTTATTTATTATATTATATTTTATATATTTATTTCTTTAAATCTATTTTTACCCTAAAAGGCCCCCTTTTCCTCCCTTCTTATAGCTTAGCAATCATTTACTGCCCACTATATAACCAGACTGCAAGCCTATTAATTATATAACCTTCTATACATAAGGCTACATATATAACCCAATTTAACAACTCCCCCTCTATCTCTTATACATCCCTATTATAGCCTCCGAAATATTTGCATATTATTTAACACTTTAATACGAACTATTATATTCACTTAAGGATAGAAAATATTATTATTTAAGTGCTTAATTTCTATTTAATAATTAAATATAAGTCTTATTTCTATTTAAGAATTAAGAGATTAAGATTTAAATTTAAGGTAATTTTAAAGCTAGGATTTATTTAATTTATTAAATATTTAGTAATTTAGTTTTACATATTAATATAAAAAGAGTGGAAATTAATTTAATATATTACATAATATAATATAGATTGAGCTTTAATTAATATATTCTTTTAAATTAAATTATATATAAAATATATATATATTATAATAAAAATAATTATTATAAAAATCTATATATAAAAGTATAAATTAAACTTTAGAAATTTTTAATATTTAAATTAATATTATTTTTAATTAGAGGCTTAATATTAATAAATTTAAATTATTAAATATAAATTTTAAATTATTAATTTAATAAAGCCTTAATATTATAGCTTATAACTATCTGCAGCACTACGCGTTATATGCACTACAGTAGCCTTATAACTCTCCTCTAATTAATAATAAATTGCTAGCTTAACTAAATTATATAATCCCCTTATATATATAGTCCCTAAATATACCTTATTAATATTTAAGATAGTTATTATTATTAAATAGAAAGAAGCCCCTAAATTACTTTAGCTTTTAATATATAATTATTTTATTTTAATTACTTTTAGTACATTTAATAATTAATTATTAAATAATATAATACTTAATTACCTCTTTATATTATTTAATATAATACTTAATTCCCTCTTTATATTATTTAATGTAATACTTAATTACCTCTTTATATAATTTAATATAATACTCTAGCCTCTCTATTAATAAAACCTAGAATAATCTCTTTTTAAATTTTCTATTAAGAATTAATCTAGATTGTTATATATTAAAAGCTCTTATTTAGAAGATTATTATATTACCCTTAAGTAATATTTACTTATAATAATAGCTCGTCTCTAGTAATAATAATAAAATATTACTATTAATAAATAATTACTTATATAACCCCTTATTAATATTAAAATAAATAATTATAATACCCTTTCTAATAAAGACTATAAATTATTCTAATTTGCTTTATATAAAATATAAATCTAATATAAAAGTAAAATTTATATTCTTAACCTTTATATTAATAAATTCTATAAATAGATTAATAAAATCCTTAATATTTAATAGCAATAATACAATGTAAAATATAATTAGATTTATAATTTTATTATAATAATTATTATTAAATAAAATATTAGAAAAATCCTTAAGCTTATTATATTTAAAAAGTTTAATAATATTAGATATAAGCTTTATATATTTATTCTTACCCTTAAGGTCTTTTTTTTTTATTATCTTATTTAATTTTAAAATAAATTTATTAAAATTTATTATATTCTAAAATAATTTATGAATAATATTACTAAATAGATTAAGTTTATTATATATAATTATAATAAAAAATTAATAATTAAATAAAATAATTATGTTTTATATATTTATATAAGCTTTAATATTTTTATATACGAACTTTAATAAGGATTTAGGATTATTAATAAAAGGTTTAAAGCTGAAACTTAAATTAAATAATTTAAATAAATAAGATATATTTTAAATTATAATATATAATTATAAAAGCCCTTTATATAATATAATAAAAATTCTCTTATAAATAACTCCTTTAATATTTATTTAATAAAATAATAGACTTAATTATTAAAACTACTAAAATCTAAACATTATAATAATATATTTTATAATTTTTATACCTTATTAATTAAAAGATATTAAGAGAATATTATATACTTACTTAATTAAATAATTTATTACTAAAATAGGTAAGTAAATCTAATAGCTAAATATTATATTAAAAATACTATATTGCATTATTCTCTTATTAAGGCCTTACCTTCCTATTATAATTATTACTATTTAATTAGATAATTAATATTTTTTATTTTTAAATATATTAAAAATTATATATTAAATATATTTTAAAATATTATATATTCTAAATATAGATTATATATTCCTTATTTACTTATAATAGGAATTTCCTATATTATTATAATAATTATTAATATATCTTTTATTTAATATATATATTATTATATATAAATTAATAATAATTAAGAAATTATTTATAAATAATAAGGGTTTTTCCCTTTTTATTTATAATATTTATTATTAATTTTAATATATATTTTCGTAATTAATTAAGAAAATCTTTATATTATTATAATTACCTTAATTTATTAATTCTTAATATCTAATTAGAGTCTTTCTACCTTTTCGTGTTATCCCTTAAACTTCTTTTAAAGCTTCTCTCTATTACTATGTACTATTTTATATACCTTTTTAATAATAATTAATATAAATTAGTCCTTAATTACTTAAATCTTTGTTAAGTCTATTTTAATCTTATTATAAGCAATAATATATTTTAAAACTTTTACTTTTAAAATATAAACATAATTTTTTTAAGTTTAATTTAAAAATAGCTTAATAGCTTAATGCCCTTATTAAAGAATAATTAATATTATTTATAAAGGAGCTATAAGACTAATAAAAGCTAGACGGAATTATAAAACTTCTATAAAGAGCTCTATATATAATTTAAAGCCAAAATATCTTAATATAATAAATAATACTATAAATATAAATTAAATAAAAATAGTTTATCATTTTAATAAATAGTAAAATAGAAATAAATACTATTAACCTAAAGATTATTAATTATCTTAAGCTATTATAAAAGGATAAAGATAAACCCTATAATATTTATAATATTAAAAATAACTTATTTTAATATGAAAATAAATAAATTGCTTATAAAGTTAATTAATGTATTTATTAAAAAAAAGAATTAAAATATTAATTTTAATATTATATTACTTTAAGGATATAATTTACTCCTAGAATACTTATAACTATATTATTATAATCTCTTTATTAATTAATATATTAATTAAATATAAACCTTTTAAAGTAATATAATTAATAATAATAATAATAATTCGATAAATAATATAAGGTTTTAATCTTTTATTAATAAGATTAAAAGAAATAAAAGAAATAAATATATAAATACTCCTTAATTTATAGAAAATATATGACCCCCTTAAGAGATATAATATTAATATAAAAAAGGCTAAATATAATAAATATAATAATAGATTATAAATCTTAAATAATAATTTATATAAATAAATTAAGACCTTATATAAAAAGATCTTAATAATAAATTATAAAATATATTAATATAATATTAAATCAATAAGAAATTATTTACTAGAGAAATAAAAATAGCTTTATTACTATATATGAATTAAGATTATAAAATATAACTTAAAGATAGAATTATAATCAGGTTTTATAAGATTTATAACCTTAATAAAATATAGCTATATAAGCTTAAGACTTACCTTAAAGATATATTAAAACAAGGATATATTAAGATATTAAAAATATTTATAAGCTATTTAATTATATTTATTTCTAAAAAGAATAATAAAATTTAATTTATTATAAATTATTATTTATTTAAGAATATTATAATTAAAAATTATATATCTTTACTTTTAATTAATAAATTAAAAGATTAATTTTATAGAATAAAGTATTTTATTATATTTAATTTAAAAAGAGCCTATAATTTAATTTATATTAAGAAAGAATATAAATAGAAAATTACTTTTAGAATAAAATATAGATTTTTTAAATATTTTATTATACCTTTTAGATTTATTAATATATTAGCTATATTTTAGTAAATAATTAATAATATATTATATAAGCACTTTAATATATTTATAATATATTACCTTAATAATATTCCTATTTTCTTTAAAATAAAATAAAAATATATAGAATATATTTATATAATATTATAAGCTCTTTAAAATATAAATTTATATATTTTCTATTTTTATTTTAGGGTATTAGTTTAAGTTTACTTCGCCCCTTTTAAGTACTTTTATATTTATATATAGATCCTCTATTATTTATATCTTTAATATTCTTTATATTAATAATATTTTAAATTATAATCCCTATTTATATATAATTTAAGGTAAAGATTTCCTTTTTTCTTAAGGATATAAATTTTAAGGTTAATAAGTTATTATTTTTATTTAGATCTCTATTGCTATATTTAACCTTGTCTTAATAGCTTTAAGCAATTAGATCCCTATTATCTTGCAGGGCTTAATAGAGGTAATCCCTTATAGAATTTATTATAAAATGCACATTATTAATTTATTAACCTAACTATTATATAGTATTAATTAGTTAAAATATAAGGAATTATAGGTATTAGAATTAGTTTATAATTAATTCTAAGGGAAGAAGGAGGCCTTTTATCCCTCTAGTATTAGCTAACGGGCAATATATTTACTTTAAATAGGGTCTTAATTAAGGTTATATTAAGTTATTAAGGCTTATAAGTATATATAATATAATAAACCTTATTAATTTAAGTTATTAGATCTAATTTAAATATTAAGTTATTATTATTTATCTTATTAGAGAGAATTAGGCTATTTTAATCCCCTTTTTAGGTATAATAAAGTAAAAAAGAAATTTCTATAATAGGTTATTATTTATTTTATTAATTTATAAGGCTATTTACTATATATTATCTTATAATAAAATATAATTCTACTTATACTAGAAAATAGTTATTAATTATTTTATAATTTAGGTAGAAAATATAATTGTTATTAAAATATAAGATTTATATAATCTTATAGTAATTTTTATTTATTAGGGTAAATTTAAGTATATTTTCTTTTTAGGGTTTATTATTCTATAGGTAATATATATTATTTAAATTAATTTTATAAATATAAAAATCTTTAATTTAATATTTAAATTACTATTTATATTACTATTACTATATATTACATTATAAGTGAATATATGTATTATTTATCTATTTAATAACTTATTAAAAATACAATCTCTATTTCCTACTAATTTTATTAACCTTTTTAACCTTTTAGCTTTTCTATATAATTAGACCTTAATTATAGTGAAATTCTCCTCCCTTATTTATTATTATTATTATTATTAGGCTAAATTAGTATAACTATAAGATACCTAACTAATTATAATAGTCACTTCTTATAGGGGTCTATATTAAATAGGTCTAAAAGTATTATATCTTCTAGAAATAAGGCTTCTTATAGGTTTAATTTGCCCTCTTTAATTAACTTCTTTAATAAAATAGTTAATTTATTTAGTTCCCTTTTTAGCTATTAAATTATTATAAATTTATATTTATATATATAAATTAGAATTTTATATCTAAAGGCTATAAAATTAATAATTTCTATATAACTTATTAATTATATATTAAATATTATAATTAAAGTGCCTTCTTAAGCTTACTCCTGCTCTTTATGCCTAAACTAAAAAGCACTTTATTTAGCTCTTTATTGCTATATATAAACTTATTTTAATAGCTTTAAGTAATTAGATCCCTATTATCTTGTAGGGCCTAATAAAGGTAATCTCTTATAGAATTTATTATTATTAATTTATTAATCTAACTATTATATAGTATTAATTAGTTAAGATATAAGGAGGTATTAAAATTAATTTATAGTTAATTTTAAGGGAAGAAGGAGGCCTTTTATCCCCCTAGTATTAGCTAAAGGGCAATATATTTACTTTAAATAGGATCTTAATTAAGATTATATTAAATTATTAAGGCTTATAAATATATATAATATAATAAACCTTATTAATATAAGTTATTAGATTTAATCTAAGTATTAAATTATTATTATTTGTTTTATTAGAGAGAATTAAGCTGCTTTAATCCCCATTTTAAGTATAATAAAGCAAAAGAAAGAGAAGTTTAATAAAAATCTTTAATACTCATATTTTATCTTTATATAATAATAATATAAATTAAATATTATTCTAATATTATAATCTAGCTATTTAATAATTTATATTTTTTATTATTATTTATATTTAAATAAAGATCTTTAAGTTTAATAATAAGTTTAAGTTATTATACTTATTATATTTTATAAGGCATAAGGTAAGGCTATAATTCTTCCTTTAATTCCTTAATAATATTCTTTTATTAAATCTATTTAATAAACATATTATTAAATAATTATAAATAATTTTATAAGAGATTATTATAAGCAGTTTATTTTTATATATTTATAGTGCTATTATATTATTATTTAATTTCCTTTTAGAGTTTATTAAGTGTATTATTATTAGAAATAGGTTTAATCTCTTATTTATTATTAAGTTAAATAATTATAGTAAGTATTTTACTATTTATTTTAATAGTAGTAAAAGGTCTTTTAGGGATAGGTCTTTATAAAGGTATTTAATAGTATTTTATTTAGTTTTGCATTATATATAGTCTTATTATTTATTATTAGCTTATTTTATTGCGCTTTATTTAATTATAATAGCTCTAAAAGTCTTTCCTTCTAGAATAGGCTTATACTTTTAGTTAGTCTTATTAAGGTTTTAGTACTTATATTTAATATATCCTTTCTTTCTATAATTTTAATAAATGCATTTTAACAAGTCCTTTTAAATTACTTTAAGTTCTATAAGGCTATTATAAATTCTTATTATAGCACTAAATTATTATTATTAAGCTTCCTAATTTATATTATATTATAATTATTAATAATAATAATTATCTTTAGTATTTAATTATATTTTTAGCTTTAAATATTTTATAAATACTCTTAAATACCTATTAGAATTCCTATTTAAAAATATTAAAACTTATATAAATATATAAAATATAATTATTTTATTTAATTATTAATTTCTTATTATAATTATATATGATAAATTTAATTTATTTAATAATATTATTAATAAGTTATTTTATAATATAATAGATTTTAATAGATTTATTTTAAATTAAATAAAATAATATAAAATTTTTTTTTTTAAAAGTATTAATAAATATTTAAAGCTTATATATAATAATATTAAATTTTTTAAATATAGTAAATTTAAGGATTTCTCTAATATTTTATTTAATAATTATAATAATAATAAAATTATAAATCTAATTATATTATAAATTTTACTATTCTTATTAAATATTAAAGATTCTATTAATCTATTTATAGATTTTATTAATATAAAGGTTAAAAATATAAATTTTACTTTTATATTAAATCTATATATTACATAAAATAAATTAGAATTGCTTATAGTCTTTATTAAAAAGGGTATTATAATTATTTATTTTAATATTAATAGGAGGTTATATAAGTAATTATCTATTAATAGTAATATTCTATTACTATTACTAAAAAGGGGCTATTATTATAATTAAATATTATTTAGGGGTAATATAATAATCTTTTAAAAAAAAGCTTTTAATATATAATAATCTAGATTAATTCCTAATAAATATTATAAAGGTTATTTATAGTATTATTAGTAAAGAAGTTAGGGCATTAAAATTAAATAATAAAAATATAAATAAATATTATATTATTTAATAGTTAATTATTAAGGAATATTAAAATAATTAAATAAAATAATTATATTAAAAGCTAAAAAAATTAAATTTTATTTAGAGTTAAATAAATATATTTATATAATATAATTTTTAGTAAGGTTTATTATAATTTATAAAGTTTATTTAGTAAATTAGGTGAATTTATTATAATTAAAGGGGGAAATTTATAGGTATAGAGTTATATATGCTTAAGCTGTCTAGCGCGTCCTGGCCCGTAATAAGAAAGCCACTCTAATAAATACTACTATATTAATAATATAAAAGGCTTTAAATCCTCCTTTTTATATATAATAGCTCCTTACTTTACTATATATATTTAAATAAAAGGGCAAATTAAGCTTCCTCTTAATAATTAATAAGTAAGGCTAGCTAAGCTCTTAATAGCTAAATAATAAAGGCTTTAATATTTTAATGCTTATTGCCTATTAGCTAGGAATACTATTTTAAATAATATTTTAAATATTATTTATTTAAAAAGCCTATAATGCTTTTTTAAGGTATTATCTTTTATTAATAAGCTAATATTAAAGTTTTCTTTATTATTAGCTATTTATTACCTTTTTAAGCTTAAACTATTAATTAATATATAAAATAATATAATTAATAATAATTAAAATAAAATTAATAAGACTTTAAATTTTATCTAAATATAGAAATTATTATTAAATTAATAAAAGGTTAATAAATAATTAATATTATTTTAATTTTTAGGATTAAATAATTTATTTATAATCTTATTATTTTCCTTATTAAATAATTAAAAGGATTATTAAGGAATCTCTTTTTAGGCTATAAATAGCTGTTAAATATATTATTATATAGCTTTTAGATTTTCTTTTAAATTATTTTAAAGGCTTTTTAAATATTTATTAAAAGTAATATTTTAAATAATAAAGATCTTTTTCTTTATGGATTTTTATATTCTAAAAGAATTACTAAAAATAGAATTGATAAGGAAATTAATTTAAGCCCTTAAAATTAATTTTTAAAGGCAATTCCTTATAATTAAGTATTTATAATAAGAGTAAAGGCTTTATATTTATATAATTATAAATATAATAAATTAAGTTTTATTAAGCTATTAAAAGAGAAATATAAATAGAAAAGCTTATAAAGGGACTTTTAGTTTTATTAAGTAATTAATAAGTAAATATAAAGGTATATTATTATTTTAATTATCTTAAATTATAAATATTTAGGGAATTTAATTATTATTATATAATATAGCTTTTTTATATAATAATTATTATTATATAATATAGCTTTTTTATATAATAATTATTATAATATATTTTATATTACTATTTTAAGCCTATATATTAAATATTAAATGCTTATAATATACTTTTAGGCCTATAATTACTTTTATAATCTATAAATATATAATTATAGGCTTATTATTATATTTAAAGATTTTTATATTAATTTTATATTAGATTTTAATTATTTAAATAAAATTTATAATTATTAATTATATAATAAATATTAAATAATTAAAAATATAATAATTTTAAATATAATTTATAATTCTATTAATTATAATTTAAATTAAAATATAATTATTATATTTAATTTTTATTAAATAAAAATAAAAAGTAATTTATTTATTTAATTTAATTATAATCTTTAATTTTTATTATATTTAATATATAATTTAATAAGCATTTATTATATTATAAATATTATAATTTATTATTATAATATATTATAAGCTTTTTAAATTATTTATTTTTAATTTTATATTTTTTAAAGCTATTATTAAATATTTAAAAATATTAAAATTAAAATAATTAAATTTTTAATATTAAATAATAAAATCTTTTTATAAAGATTAATAATAAATTTATAATATATAATAATACTTTTAATAAATAGGCAATAGCCTATAAATTATAAAAATTATTATTAAAATTATTCTTAATAATTAGGCTATAATCTCTTTAAATTTAAAGATTTATTAATTATAAATCTTTTAAACTTTCTTAAAATAATTATTATTAGTATGCTTTAAGTAATTATTTTCTAGCCTTATATTTTATTAAAAGCTTTATTTTTTTTAATTATATAAAAAAGATTAAATTTATAATAAGAGCTATATATAAAATAATATTATATATTTTTATTCTTTTTAATAAACTATTAGGTAAAATAAAAGTAATTTTAATTTTATTATAATTATTAATTAAAAATAATTTAATATTTATTTAAATAAAATTATTTATTAAAATAATATAAAGGTTTTATATATAATATATATCCCTAAAAATATATATTAAGGCTTTAAAATCTAATAATATAAAATCTTTAAATAAATAAAGCTTATTAAATAATTAATTTATAATTATTATAAAAGCTAAATTATAATATTTATTTTAATAAATTAATTAATAAAAGCTCTTTATTTTTATTTTTTTTAATTTAATTAATAATATTATTTATATTATTTTTAAATTTTTATTTTATTTAATTTATAATATAATTTTATAAAAAGATTTAATTAAATTTTCTTTTTAAAAAAATATAATAATACTTTATAAAAAAATAATTAAATTATAAATAAATAAAATATTTAATTTTTAAATATATTTTAATATTTTAATTAAATTATTTCTTTTTACTATATAATATAATTAGTTTTTATTTTTTTTATTATTTAGGTATATTATTATAAAAAGCTTTTTAATAAAATTTATTTTATTTTAAAAAATTTAAATAATTCATAAAAGTTTATTAAATAGCTTTTAAAATAATATTAGCCTTAAGGCTATTATTAAGAATTTAATTTATTTTTATTATATTATAAGTATTTATTTAAGACTTTAATAATATATATTATAAGCCTATAATTAGATTAATAAATTATTAAATTATTATTTTTATTTCTTATAAATTAATTATTTAAATTTTATAAAAAGTCTTTTTTAATATAAAATTTATTTATTTATAGCTTTATAAATTATAAAATAATAAATTTTTAATATAATAATAGTTTTATAAAATATTTAATATATAAATTATATATATTTTATTTTAATTATATAAAATTATTTATAAAAAATATTTAAAAGAATTAAAAATTAACTTTATAATTTAACTTTATATAATTATTATATTTTTTAAAAAAAAAATCTTTTTTAATATAATATTTAAAATTAATTTTTAATATATTATATATTATAAAGCCCTTTATAATAAACTCTTTAATATATAAAATTAAAATTATTTTATTTTTATTAAGCTTTTAATATAAATTAAATTTTATTATTTTTATATTTACTAAATTATTAATATTTAAAAAGGTATGAAAAATAGTAAAAGGTAATAGAGGGAAGCTTCAAAGGAAGTTTAAGAGACAAGATAAAAAGATAGAAAGATTCTAATTAGATATTAAAAATCTGCAAATTAAGGTAGTCATAATAGTATAAAGATTATCTTTATTAGTTAGGAGAAGATATATTAAATTAATAATAAATAATTATAAATAGAGAGGGAAAAACCCTTATTATTTATAGACAATTTCTTAACTACTATTAATCTATATATAATAATATATATACTAGATAAAAGGTATATTAATAATAATTATAATAATATAAGGAATTCCTATTATAGACTAATAAGGAATATATAATCTGCATTTAGAATATATAATATTTTAGAATATATTTAGTATAAAATTTTTAATATATCTGGAAATAGAAAGTGCTAATTGCCTAATTAAGTAGCGATAGCTATAATAGGAAGGTGGGGCCCTAATAAGAGAATAGTGCAATATAGTATTTCTAATATAGTGTCTAGTTATTAGACCTACTTGCCTGTTTTGGCGATAGGTTGCCTAATTAGGTAAGTATATAATATTCTCTTAATATCCTTTAATTAATAAAATATAA
>WMHX01000344.1:0-12838 GCA_013420875.1 Thelonectria rubi
ATATAATTAATATATTAATAAATCTAAAAAATATAATAAAATATTTAAATAATTTATATTTTATTTTAAAAATTATTATTTATAATAAATAATTTATAATAAAATTAATAAATTTTAAGAATATTTATTAAATATTTTATATTTTTAATTAAAACTTTAAATATATTATTTATTTTAATATATAAAAATAAAAAAATTAATTTTTATTATAAATTTTTTATTTTAATTTTTTAATAAATTTTAAATAATATAGCCCTTTTTTATTATTTTAAAATTTTTTTATTTTTTTTTATATTTAATTAAATAAATAAAATTATAAATATATTATAATAATTTATATATTTTTTAATATTTAAATATTTATTAAATATTTTTTAAAATTTTTAATTATTTAATATAATTTTATAAATATTTATATTAAAAAATATATATTTATATAATTTATAATAATAAAAGATTTAAAATAATATAATATAATATAAAATAATTATTTTTTTTTAAAAAATTAAATATTAATTTTAATAAATAATTTTAATTAAATATTATTTAAAAATATAAAATAAAATTTTAAATATATTTATTAATTATTTTTATAAATTATTTTTAAAAAATTAAATATTTAATAATTTAAAAATTTAAAATATTTATAATTATATAATTTAATAAAAAATTTAAATTTTTTTTAATATTAATTTATTAATATTTCTTTTTATAATAAATTTATAAATTTAATTTATTAAAATAATTATTAATTAATTAATTAATTAATATAAATTTTTTATAATTTTTATTTAAAAAAATTATTATATTATTTATTTTATAAATAAAATTAATTTTTATTAAAATTAATTTTTATTTAAATTTTTTTTTTTATATAAATTATAAATTATATTATATTTTTAATTATTTAAAAAAAATATAAAAATAAAAAAATAAATTTTATTTTTAAATTTTTTTATAAAAAGTTTTTAATTATTTTTAAATTTTTTTATTATATAATTTTAATTTTAAAGCTTTAAAATTTAATTATTAATATATTTATTATAATATTAATTTTATTTATAAAATTATATATTTTATTTCTTTTTAAAATATTATTATAATTCTTAAAAAAATAAATAATATTATATTTTTTAATATTATTTATAATTTTTTAAAAATTATTAAAAAAAAGAATTATTTAAATATTTAATTAATTATTTATATAAAAACTAATTATTATTAATAGATTAATAATTAATAAATTAAAATGCCTTAATATAATAAAAAAAGGTAAGCTTTTTAATTTTATTAAGCTATTAAATAATCTTAAAATGCTTAATATATAAGATATTATTACTTTAATAGGGAAAATAATATAATTATATAATACTATAACCTATAAGATAGTGTGTAGGGTAGGTAGTGGAGGGAGGGAGCGAGACTAAAGGAAAAGAGGGTTTTCTATAAGAAAACGCTAAAATAAATATAGCTAGGGCTTATAGCTAATAGGGATAAAATAAAATTAAGTAATTAATTAATAAAAGATAATAATAATATTTTAAATAAAATAAATAAATTTTAATTCTTTAGGGGGAAAATATATATTAAGGAAATACTCCTTTTAATAGGGAAATTCTTCCTTTTTATATTAAAGCTAATTAATTATAATTAAGTATATAAACTAATTAAAAATCTATTAATTAATAAAGATTCTTTAGGCCTTATAATTATTTATTTTTATTAATTATTATTTTTTATTACTATAAATCTCCTTATAAAAAATAATTTTTACTTTTAAGATTTAAATTCTTTATAATATATTAAGATTAATCTCTTTAATTTTATTATTTTTTTATATTTATTTCTTTAAAAAGAGCCTTTAATTCTATTTAATTACCTCCCTAAAAATAAGATTCCTTTTATTAAAGGAAGCTTAATTATTCCCTTAATTAGATTAATAAGCCTAATTTATTATTAGCTAAGTTTAGTTTATTTTTAATTAAATTTAATTTAATTTAATTTAATAAGATTAAAGCATTTTAATTAAGCACTCTTAATAGTTAAGTATTTAAAATATAGGCCTAAAAATATTTAATATAAAGCTTAAGGCTATTAAGCTTTTATAAGATAATAAAATAAATATATATTTAAATATTAAATATTATATTTAAAATAATATAATTAGGGGAAATAGGTTAAATAATATAATAAAGGGGGTATAAAGCTAATAATACTAAAAATTATTTAATCTTTAGAGTTTATAGGCTTTTATAGAGTTATAAGAGGAAAGGGTATTAATATAAGTAAAAGCTTTTAAACTAAAGAAAGTAATATTTAGTCTTATTTAGGCTAAGAGGGCAATAATATAAATAACCTAAAAGCTATTTAGGCGCTATATTTTAAAGCTTTATTATATAGGGACTTAATAATAGCTTTATTACTTTTAGAAAGCTGGAATATAATAGGGATAAAGTGGTTCTTTAGGGTCTTTATAATTTCTATTTATTAGAATATTAAGATTAATTTATTAAGAATATATATAATAAAAGTTTTAATTTAATTTAAAAATAGTATAAATTAATTAGGCATTTTATTTAGATTAAGGGCTAAAAAAGGCTAAATAATAGTATTTTATATATTAAGTATTTTAGGATTATTTAATAATTTAATAAGATTAAAAAGCTTACCCTATTAGCAATGCGTAAAAGAACTCTTCTTAGAGTTCCTTTAAAATTATATATAAATTGAAAACGTGCTATTAATAATAGGGGGTAGAGTTCTTTTAAAAACCAGAGGGTAGAGTTCTATTAGAAGCCAGCAGTTAAAATAGCTAAAACTGGTATGCATTGAAAAATAACTCTAAGGATATATCGCTTATTAATTCTTAAGAGTAAAGAACCTAGTTTGCTGCATTGCGATCAGGTTGAAGTTTTTATTATAGTGATAAATTAAGGTTGAGAGTGGGTTAAGATTAGTTAAGTTAGTATAGGCAAGCGTATATTTAGACTGCCGCTTAGGGAGGTTGGCATTTAGCCCCAACTACATTAAGCCTATTCAAGCTATTTAATAGATAAGTTAGTACTAGCAATTATTGGAAAAACCTATTAGAAAGGGAGGGCCACTAGATTTAAAGTTTAGTGCTGCCCTAATAATGCAATAAAAGCAATATAAAGCAGCATAAAGATAGAAGAGTTAGAAAGGGGGCATAAGCAGCTATCTATTATTATTACTATTATTATAAAGCTATTTATTTATTTGCCTAAATATCTATTTATTATTTACAAGCTGTATAGAGCAGCATTTATAAGCAATGAAGTGATTAGTTATTTAAAAGTATAGTATATAGTGATATTAAATAGCAAGTTGAGGCAGATCTATAAGGTCATATAGGCCATCCCCAGCATTATTTGCAATTAAAAGGAGTTGCGGTAATAGTTAGTGCCGCCGCTAATGACGGCCCCTATCCTATTCATCCTGCTGCTAAAGAATAATGGGTTTAGATGTGATTAATATCTATATATAGCCCGCCAGATTAAGCGCATCTAGCAGCATTACTAGAAAAAGCATAAATAGGTTAATAAGCGGAGATGAGGTCGATGCATTGAGGAGTCTGCAGCGGCTATATTGCTAGTGCTGTGGAGAATGGGGGTTTAATATTAGCAGTTTTTCCGGAATTAGGTAGCTAGCAGTTAGTTTGAGGTTAGCTGGAGTATGCTATTAAGCGATGGCCCAGGAGGCAATAGCCAGGATGACCGCAACCGCAAGGCCGAGTTTTTAAAGCGCATATAGCATGACGATAAGGAGGCATTCAAGAGTGAGGCCAAGGCCTGGATCTAAGACGTTAATAATAAGTGGGAGGCGCAGAGATGGTTGAAGTAATGCGGATGGGCCCGGCATTTAGCTAAGGTCGATAAGGTGCGGTTGCGAGAGGAGGTGTTGCAGTCTATTAGCGATAATAAGCCGGTATTGCAGAAGATGTGGGCAATTTTTAAATCCGTATTGAATAATGTATATATAGCCGCTAGTTATTGCAGTCCCAGTATAGCTAAATTATTTAAGATCGAACGGAAGGAGATATACATTATGCCTAATAAGCCGTTTGAAGGGATTATAGAGCTGGATGTATAGAAGCGATATAAGGAGTAGTGGCGTACCATAATGTGCATTTAGAAGCAATTAAAGGAGGATAATAATATAGTTACGGACAATATAGATAATATAGACGATATAGATAATATAGACAATATAGATGATATTAATGATATTAATGATACTAATAATACTAATAATACTAACTATACTAACTACATAGACTATACAGATAAGAGTGCAGATAGTAGTGCAGGCAAGCATGCTAATAATAGCATATATAGAGAGGCTAGAGGTTATTAGTATAAGCGCAAGAATAAATAACTGCTATACTGTATAACCATTAAGTAAGAAAAGTTATAGGCCGTATTTTGCTGAGGGGTTGAGTAGGTTATGACTGAAGCTAATACTATTAGCTAATTTATAGATAATTAATTAGAGTGGAGTTATTTAGATGCTATTATCCGTTTTTTCGATCACTTATTAAAGAGTGGGCAGTATTATGAGAGCATTATTATTAGTGCATTAGCTATTATGGGGTTAGACCTAATAGGCGGATAGGTGCTGGTGGCTAATTATATGCCAGTATATTTGGCTGTTATTAAGGGAGCCCGGTATTTGGTATTATATTAGTTTATATTAGAGCGGTAAGATTAGATTGCGCGGATGCAGTAGATGATAAGCAAGAGGAGGGCTAAGGAAAAGGCTAAGGGATTATTCTAGATCGTGCAGTGCAAGGTGCGGCGGTTTATAATCTGGGTGTTGGATTAGGAGGATGCGGACCTAATGCCAATGAATTGGATTATTAATATATGTATGTATGGGATGAAGATCTAATATATAACGCTAGGCGAGGAGACGATTGATTGGCGAGGAGACTAGATTATATATAAATGGGTGCAATTAGGGATAGGCCAGTTATTGGACATATTGCATAATGTATTGGAGGAGGCGCGGCGGATATTAGCTGTATTAATAATGATAGATGCAGCGGATGCAGCGGATGCGGCGGTGGAGGCAGTAGAGGCGGCGGCGGCAGCAGCAGCAGCGGCAGCAGGTTAGAGCCAGCAACTGGAGCCGCTGTTGATATAGGACATATTGCTGCGGATTCTATAGTCGCGCATTAAGGACTAGCATGGCGAAAGCGAGTTAGAATATTCGTTTTTGCGCTATAAGGCTAACCAGTAGTGGACCGAGCTGGGGCAGGATTAGATTGTTAATTGAGTGTCCAAGTTGGCGGCGCGGCAGAAGGCGTAGTTAACTGAGTCATTAGATGAGCGGTGCTTATATTGAGGGATAGAGATATGCAAATATAGCCAGGCGATTAAGCAGTTCTAGGAGTAAATATGGATATTAATGCATATAATAGGCAGATAGCTGGCTTGGGCCCTAGAGGTATTAGGGTTGTAGATATGGAATATAATAAATGGCGGCGTTTGCAATATTTTTATCTATAAGGGGATAGTATATTTTATTGCTATATACTATAAGGGGTATTATAAGTTAGGAGAGATTAAGGTGATTTATTGATATTTGCCCTGAGAGGTTGGGGAGTTATTAGTGTGGTATATATAGTTAGTATTGCTATTTTAGTAGAATATGCAGGTAAGAGTTAAGCAGAAGAGGAGGAAAAGTGTGTTTTTATGGGCTGATAAGGTAGTGGGAGAGGATAGAGGGAAGGAGTATAAAGTAAGGGAGGTGGCTAGCAGTTTTAAGAGGCGGAAGAGAGAGAGGAAGAGAGAGAAGGAGAAGAGGCAGTAAAGGAGGGCGAGAAGGGGCAGGGAGGATAAGGAAGGAGATAAGGAGAAGAACGAACAGCACAATAAGGAAGAGGAGGCCATATTTATAGAGTGGTTTCGCGAGCCTAAGTGGACAAGCGATTGGGCGCATAGGGTATTGCAGTAGTATAGCGCGCAGTTTTCAGGCCAAGAGTTAAATATTAGTGCATAGAGGCATATTACTATTAGGATTTCTAATTGATATTTTAATAAGGCATTTAGATCCAATAATAGCAGTAGTAGCAATAAGTTTAATAAGCATAATAATAATAGGGATAGCAGTTTAGTCGATAGCATTCACGATTTGCAGGCCAGGCATAGGTTATATATGGCCAGGTTGATTTATGTGCGGTTATTTGGGCAGGGCGAGTTAGGCATAATGCGCAGCTGCGAGCAGTTCCGTAAGGTCAGTATGCAATAGCACTGATTTTTCGGGTTTGGAGCAGAGGACTGGATAGAGCGAGGGTTAGGGGCCGGCAGCAGCGGCAGCAATAGCAGCATTAAGCGGGTCCGGTCCATATTTAACGCCGAGCGGGAGGATATACAGCGAAAACGGTTCAGATAGTTGCACCGGGCGGACATTTAGGGCCAGTTAAAGCAGATAATGGGCCCAGCGGCTGAGTTTTGCGGGTTGCAGGAAGCCGTAATCCAGGCAGTGGCACGGGGCGAGTGGCCGATTATGCAGATCACGCCCACTAGAGGCGGCAAGAGTTTGATATTTATATTGCCGGCATTTTGCACGCCTAATAGAGTGATGATTATCATTACGCTATTAGTGGCATTAGAGAATGATATAAATGCGCAGTATGCCAAGATGGGCATTAATGCATATATATGGAAGAGCCGAGGGGTCTAGTGAGTGGTATTGTTAGTATTTGTAATGCCTGAGTTGGCTGTTAGTAAGGGGTTCTGGATGTTTATTAAGTATATGCACGGGCAGTAGAGGTTAGACTGGGTAGTTATAAATGAATATTATATAGTATTGCAATATAGTAAGACATTTTAATTATAGATCGGCTAGTTAGGGATAATATTATAGGATTTTAGGGTGCTAGTAGTATATTTAATAGCTATATTAAAGCTAATGTAGGAGAAGGCATTATTTAAGGCGTTAAGGTTTATATTGGAGCGGGTATGTATATTCCGCAAGGCAATAATATAATAAAATATTAAATATATAGTTGATATCGTTGAGGATGGGAAGCAGGGCGGCCTAATAATAAGGAAGATAATAAAGACTGGGCGAAGGAGGGAGAATAGGGTTAAAGTTAATTGGGAGGGCGAGGAGGAGGGCGAGGAAGATAATACTATAAAGTAGCAGGTGTGCGAGATTATTTAGGCGTAGATAGGCACTTATATGCAAGGTAAGGTTATCATATATGGCAGTATAATTAAGCGGGTGGAGAGGATTGGGGCTGGGTTGGGTTGTATGGTATATTAGCGAGGGGTTAGTAATGTAGAGGAGAAGGCGCAGTAGATAGAGGCGTAGAGGACTAGTAAGGGAGGCAAGTCGGGATGGATTGTAGCTATTAATGCGTTAGGGATGGGGATTAATAATCTAAATGTCCGGTTAGTAGTTTATGCTGGAATATTGAGGCATTTAGTGGATTTAGCGTAAGAGAGCGGGTAAGGCAGGAGAGATAGGCAGAAGAGCAAGTCGGTTATAGTGATATGGCATTTATAGTTAGAGCAGTAATTAAAAGCGAGAGGCATGAAAGCGCGGAAGATGAGGGCGGAGGAGGAGATGATAGCAGTAATAGTTACGATAAGGGCGGAGAAGGAGATAATGGCAGCAATAGTCACGATAAGGGCAGAGAAGGAGATAATAGCAGCGATAGTCATAATGAGGGCGGAGAAGGAGATAATAGCAGTAATAGTCATAATGAGGGCGGAGAAGGAGATGATAGCAGCGATAGTTATAATAAGGGCGGAGAAGGAGATAATAGTAGCAATAGTTATAATAAGGGCAGAGAAGGATATAATGGCAGCGATAGTTATAATAAGGGCGGAGAAGGAGATAATGGCAGCGATAATTATGATGAGGGCAGAGAAGGAGATAATGGCAGTAATAGTTACGATGAGGGCGGAGAAGGATATAATAGCAGCAATAATTATAATGATAATAGTGATGATAATGAAGCAGCAGTAGTAGTAGCAGCAAGAGAGGTAGAGGGAGGAGGTATAGTGGGCATGGGATGATAATGTAGTGGAGTTTGCAGAGGGAAAGTATTATTGGCGAGAGGTATTAGATTGGGAGATAGATAGTAGTATAGAATAATTTGGGTGTATAGAAGGAGAGGAGGTGTGCAATATATGCCATTAGCAATAGGTAGAGAGGGATATTTGAGAATTAGTTAAGATAGATGGGTTTGAGTCTAATGATGAGAATGAGGGGATATAAGGAGAGCAGGAAGAAGAGGGGGCAGCTGAGGCGGATTATTGGAGGAGCTAGCGGATAATGCGATAAGCCGAGATAGAGAGGAGGTTGTAAGTAATGCAGGAGTCTAGAGAAGTAAGGGAGTTTAAGGAGTTATTAGTAGAGTGGGATAAATATTGCGGTATATATAAGATAGAGGGTCGAGATAAGGTATACTATAGTATGGATGAGTGTCTGGGGAAAGGGTTATAGATGTGGGATAATATATAGTAGGGCATTTAGGTTGTGTAGGATGAAATGTTTGCAAAAAGATAGTTCGTGAGGTTTTCGGTATATTATGGGTGTAAGTTGCTATAAGCTATTTGCAAATAGTGGGAGGCTATAGGTAATAATAGAAGATTATTTCGAAAAGTAAGGGGGGGTAATTATTAGTATAAGGGGGTATTAATCTGGATATATATAGTGTAATAGGTCTGAGCCTGTAATGTATAGGAAAATCATATTGCGAGGATAAAAGGAGTAAATAGGATTAATTAGGCTAATTAATAATATATAGTAGAATTATATAAGTAATTAGGGGAGTTAGTAGAGTAAGGAGGAAGGGCAAGAGGAGGGATATAGGCAAGCTGAATATATTAAATAGTAATATAATTAAAGAGTATATAGTAATAGATAGAATTTAGAATTAAAGCCAATATAGAGCAAAATAGGGTTGTTATTATAAGGTAAGAAGGGAAAGGTAAGGGGTATAGGAATAATTAGGGTAAGGGGAAGGTAAGGGTAAGAGGAGAGGGTAAGGGTAAGAGGAGAGGGTAAGGGTAAGAGGAGAGGGTAAGGGTAAGAGGAGAGGGTAAGGGTAAGAGGAGATAGTGAGAGTAAGAGGAGATAGTAAGGGTAAGGGGGAGAGATAATTTATTATTAGGAAAGAAAAGGTAAATATATATTAATAGGGAGTATATTAAATAAAAAATAATTTAAGGCATTAATAATAAAGAGTAGAGGATAATTATATAGGGTAAAATAAAGTAAATAGTTTATAATAAATATAAAATAGAAGGTAGAGGAGGTAATTAATAAAAGCAGTATAAGAAATAATAAAATAAGGGTAATAACTAATATTAATAGTAAGAGGCAGGAAGGGGGTTAAAAAAGGGATAGTCTAAAGCAGTAGTATAAGTAGGCAGGGCAGAGAGGTAGAGATTAAAGTATAAGCGGCAGTATAAGGCAAGATAAGAGAGATAATATAGGATAATAGCAAGAGGGAAAATAAAAGCAGGAAAGTGGAAGGTTATTAGAGTAAAAGTTAGTAAGAAATATAAGGTAAAGAGAAAAGGATATAATTATAAAAATAAAATATAGAGTAAATATAAAAGAAATAGTAAAAGAAAGAGATAATAGTAATAATTAAGGAAAAAGAAAAGTAAGGGAGAAATAGTATAATCTGTGGAAGGATAGGGAAAGGGCAGGCAAAGGAGGACAGTTAGTAGTAGGGATAAAGGCAAAGGAGGGGCGCAAAGGAACTATCAGCAATACGTAAAAGAACTCTTCTTAGAGTTCCTTTGAAATCACATATAAATTGAAAATGCGCTATTAATAATAGGGGGTAAAGTTCTTTTAAAAACCAGGGGGTAGAGTTCTATTAGAAGCTAGCGGCTAAAATAGCCAAAACTAGTATGCATTAAAAGATAATTCTAAGGACATATTGCTTATTAATTCTTAAGAGTAAAAAACCCAGTTTGCCGCATTGCAATTAGGTTGAAGTTTTTATTGTAGTGATGAATTAAGGTCAAGAGTAGGCTAAGATTGGTTAAGTCAGTATAGGCAAGCGTGTGTTTAGACTGCCGCTCAGGGAGGTTAGCATTTAGCCCTAACTACATTAAGCCTATTTAAGCTATTTAATAAATAAGTTAGCATTAGCGATCATCAGAAAAACCTATCGGAAAGGGAGGGCCACTAGATTTAAAGTTTAGTGCCGCTTTAGTAATGCAATAAAAGCAATATAAAGTAGTATAAAGATAGAAGAGTTAGAAAGGGGGTATAAGCAGCTATTTATTATTATTACTATTATTATAAAGCTATTTATTTATTTGCCTAAATACCTATTTATTATTTGCAAGCTATATAGAGCAGTATTTATAAGTAATAAAGTAATTAGTTATTTAAAAGCATAATATATAGCGATATTAAATAGTAAGTTAAGGCAGATCTATAAGGTTATATAGGCCATCCCTAGTATTATTTGCAATTAAAAAGAGTTGTAGTAATAGTTAGTGCTGCTGCTAATAATAGCCCCTATCCTATTTATCCCGCTACTAAAGAATAATAAGTTTAAATATAATTAATATTTATATATAGCCTACTAGATTAAGCGCATCTAGTAGTATTACTAGAAAAAGCATAAATAGGTTAATGAGCGGAAATAAGGTTAATGCATTGAGGAGTCCGTAGCGGCTATATTGCCAGTGCTGTAGAGAATGGGGGTTTAATGTTAGCAGTTTTTCCGGAATTGGGTAGCTAGCAGTTAGTTTGAGGTTGGCCGGAGCGTGCTATTAAGCGATAGCCCAGGAGGCAATAGCCAGAACGACTACAACTGCAAGGCCAAGTTTTTAAAGCGCATATAGCATAATAACGAGGAGGCATTTAAGAGCGAGGCTAAGGCCTGAATCTAAGATATTAATGATAAGTGGGAGGCGCAGAGATGGTTGAAGTAATGCAGATGGGCCTAGTATTTGGCTAAGGTCGATAAGGTGCGGTTGCGAGAGGAGGTATTGCAGCCTATTAGCAATGACGAGCTGGTGTTGTAGAAGATGTGGGCGATTTTTGAATCTGTGTTGAATAATGTATATGTGGCTGCTAGTTATTGCAGTCCTGGTATAGCTGAGTTATTTAAGATCGAATGGAAGGAAATATATATTATGCCTAATAAGCTATTTAAAGGGATTATAGAGCTAGATGCATAAAAGCGATATAAGGAGCAATAGTATACTATAATATATATTTAAAAGCAATTAAAAGAGAATGATAATATAGCTACGGACGATATAGATAATATAGATGATATAAATAATATAGATAATATAGATAATACTGATGACACTAATAATACTAATAATACTAATAATACTGATTATACTAACTATATAGACTATATAGATGAGAGTGCAAATAGCAGTATAGGCAAGCACACTAATAATAGCATATATAGAGAGGCTAGAGGTTATTAGTATAAGCATAAGAATAAATAACTGCTATACTGCATAATTATTAAGTAAGAAAAGTTATAGGCTGTATTTTGCTAAGGGGTTAAGTAGGTTATAACTAGAGCTAATACTATTAGCTAATTTATAGATAATTGGTTAGAGTGGAGTTATTTAGATGCTATTATCCGTTTTTTCGATTATCTATTAAAGAGCAGGCAGTATTATGAGAGTATTATTATTAGTGTATTAGCTATTATGGGGTTAGACCTAATGGGCGGATAGGTGCTAGTAGCTAATTATATACTAGTATATTTAGTTGTTATTAAGGGAGCCTGGTATTTAATATTATACTAGTTTATATTAAAGCGGTAGGATTAAATTGTATAGATGTAGTAGATAATGAGCAAGAGGAGGGCTAAGGAAAAGGCTAAGGGATTATTCTGGATTATATGGCATAAGGTGTGGCGGTTTATAATCTGGGTATTAGATTAGGAGGATGTGGACCTAATGCTAATGAATTGGATCATTAATATATATACATACGGGATGAAGATCTAATATATAATGCCAAGCGAGGAGATAATTAATTAGCAAGGAGACCAGATTATATATAAATGGGTGCGATTAGGGATAGGCCAGTTATTGGATATATTGCATAATATATTAGAGGAGGCGCAGCGGATGTTGGCTGTATTAATAATGATAGATGCGGCGGATGCAGTGGATGTAGCGGTAGAGGCAGTGAAGGCAGCGGCAGCGGCAGCGGCGGCAGCAGTAGGTTGGAGCTAATAACTAGAGCCGCCGTTAATATAGGACATATTGCTGCAGATTCTATAGTTGCGCATTAAGGACCAGTATGGCGAGAGTAAGTTAGAATATTCATTTTTGCGCTATAAAGCTAACTAGTAGTGGACCGAGCTGGGGCAGGATTAGATCGTTAATTGAGTGTCCGAGTTGGTAGCGCGGTAGAAGGTATGGTTGATCGAGTTATTAGATGAGCAGTGCCCATATTGAGGGATGGAGATATGTAAGTATGGCCAGGCAATCGAGCAGTTCTGGGAGTAGATGTGGATATTAATGCATATAATAGGCGGATAGCTGGCTTGGGCCCCGGAGGTATTAGGGTTGCGGATGTGGAATATAATAAATAGCGGCATTTGCAATATTTTTATCTATAAGGGGATAGTATGTTTTATTACTATATACTATAAGGGGTACTATAAGTTAGGAGAGATTAAGGTAATCTATTAATATTTGCCCTGAGTGTATGCCATTCGCCGTTTGGCAGACGGCTATTAACTTTTGGTGTGAAATCAAAACACGCTTGCATGCCATGGGTCAGCCGGCAATTAATATATGGGTAGCCGGCAATTAGCAGTTCCTCAACCACTAGACCTAGAGGAAGTCTGAAA
>WMHX01000345.1:0-26387 GCA_013420875.1 Thelonectria rubi
TATTTATTAATCTTAATAGCTATAGTAATATACTTAATAAGGGTATTAGATTATTTAGCTTTAAAGATCTTATTTTTAATTTCTTCCTTTAGTCCTTTATAGAAGATCTTAATAAATATATTATTATCTTATTTAAATTTAGCTGCAATTTAGCAAAAAGTAATAATATAAATAGCAATAAATCTAATTTACTTAATCTTATAGATATTAATAGCTATATATTATTCCTTATTAATTATTCTAAATATATCCTTAAGTATAATTTTAAAGTTATTTTATTCTAAAAAGATATTAATAGTCTCTTAGTCCTATATAATTTTATTATTATATTTAAGGTAATCCCTTATAATAAGTTTAAACTATATAATTATAATACCTTTTATGCAACTATAGGCATATATAACCCTTCCTTTAGTTAAAGCAAGTTTATATAGGAATTATTAAAAGTATATCCTAAGATATATAATAAAAAGTACTATATCCTTAGAGTTTCTATTAAATAGTTCTAGCTAAAGGGGTTTAATTGCTTTATTAGGGTTATATCCTATTTTATAAGCTTAAATAAGGTTTTAAGCCTATAGCTAAGCATATAGCTTTTAGACTATTACTTACAATTATTAGATTTTAATAGTAATCTTTATATTAATTAGGAGGATATTATATATAAAAGGTATATTATTTAATATAGAGCTTAAGGTATTAATAGATTAAGTTCTAAATATATTTATAATAATATAATATTACTTAAGGTTAATATAATAACCTTCTAAATAAGAGCTTTTAATATATAATAATCTAATTTAATTCCTAATATAGAAACCTAAAAAGGGTCATTTTAGGTTTTATTAGTAGAGAAATTAGGGCATTAAAGGCAATTAAGTAATAAAAGAATAAATAAATATTATATTATTTAATAGTTAATTATTAAGAGTGCTAAAGGTAATTAATATAAATAGCTATAGGTCTCTTAAGTAATTAATATAAAGTAATTATATTAAAAGTTAAAGTAGCTTAAGGGCTTCTTCCTATTTATTAGTAATAAATATTTTAAATAGTATTTATAATATTAGGGTTTACTAGGGGTTATTAAGTAATCTAGAGTGAACCCTTTCCCTAGTTCACTTAGGTTTATAAGGTGAACTAAGGTGAACCTTTCGTAATTAGTGCATAATGTGGGTAGGGGCATGTGATATGTATTGGTCCCAATACGGGCCGTGATAATGCAGGGGGTGGACTATACAAGTACATATCGCCCTAGCCTGTATGTATTACCGATGATAAGCCAAAAGCCTGGCCTCAGCCAGTAATATTAGAAATAAAGCTCGAAAATGCTACTTCCGGACCAGCATGGAGCAATACTTCTCAAGGACTTGCCCAAATTAATACAAATTCTTAAGCATCTTAAGCGGAATAGCAAAAGCTGCAAACTATCATTCATTACTCTTTCGTACAATACTGCCTTATCTAGACATTATAGCTGCCTCTAAGAACGCAGATTTGAAGATTATCTTTAGGGCAATAACCTTTAGTAAGCCCAGTGGGTTCTAAATCTCATTCTTATCCTGGAATGCTTAGCGCTTATAGATTATTAGATACCCTTAGCGCTTAAGTTCATATATAGAAGGATGCAGCTAAAATCTTAAATGTATTCTAAAAACATAAACATTTTAAAATTAATACCGCCCGCCTATACAGCACCGGCTCCTCCGAGCAGATGCTGGCGGATTCGACCTAGCAGGACTGCGGCCTTATTATAGGGACAAAATTATATCCCAACTACCGCTAGACTGCTAGCGCAAGTAAGAGTTATATATATAAGCCGGAGGACGTCCGCTAAGGCTTAATTAATAGCCTCAAGGCGCTCAAGTATAATAAAGTCGATCTATTCTATCTGCACGGCCTAGATAGGAATATTCTATTTAAAGATACCCTCCGCGAGCTAAATAAGCTATATTAAGAAGGGCTCTTTAATCGCTTAGGTATCAGCAACTACCTCTTATAGGAGGTTATATCTATAGCTAAGATTTACACTAAAAATAGCTAGATTAAGCCCACTATATACTAGAGTGTCTACTATATATTGCAGCGTAGCATTAAGGCTAAGCTTGTCCTATATCTCCGCTACTATAATATCTCTATTTATATATTCTAGCCTCTTGCTAGCAGCTTCCTAATTGGGAGATATTAGCGCAATTAGAGCGAGTTTAAGCCAGGCTCTTAATTCGACCTAAAGCATACCTAGGGGTCTCTCTACTATAATCGCTATTAGAATAATTTATATTTTAATGCACTAAATATAATTACTACTACAGGGGTAAAGTATAGACTAATAGTAGCGGAGATTTCTCTAAGGTGGCTAAAGCACTACTTAGAATTTAAATAAGAATTAAATAATATAGTAATTATAGGCGCTAGCAGTATAAAATATATTAAGTAGAATTTAGCCGATTTAGAGAAAGGCTTATTATTAGATAATATTATATAGGCTCTTAAAAGTACCTAATTAAAAGTAAAGGCTATTGCGCCTAAATACTAATATTAAAATTATTATATATTTATATTAAGCAAATTAATATAATAATTAATTTAAAATAAGCTTATTAATAAAATTACTAATACTTAATAATTATATACTAAATAGTAATTTAGGTAATATTAATAATAAATAGATTATACTATAGATATATATATTACTAGCCCTTCCTTATTTACCTCCTTATCTATAATAATATCCTTAAGTAATTATTATTTATCCTAAATATAATAATAATATTCCTATATATCTATTATATATATAAATAACCTAATAAAGATATATAATAAATTGCATTATTAATTAATTAACTAAGAGAAGTTAAATATAATCTAGCAAATTATAGCTATAATAATACCTTATATCTTAATATAGTAATAATATTTATAAGGCTATTATTTATTACTTTTAGCAGCAGTCATATAAGGTAGACAGTAAAGTGATTAGAGGTAATGGCTCTAGTGACTATAGTAGAGCAAATACGGGCTATTGTGCTATTATGCTATTATGCTATTGTGCCCTACCTCTTCTCTCCCCAGTTGGCATCGCAGAAATGCTGAGATGGCGACAGAAGGAACAGTCGATAGCTCAGGCTGTCCAAGCAGTGTGTGGTGTATCAAAAGCAGCCAAATAGGAAGGATATCCGCTCCTCTACTCTTGCCTTGGCCTCACAACGATGGTGTACCATTGCCGCAGTGCTTGCCAACTGGAAGGGATATTGGGCCAAGATTTCAGAGGAGTCCAGTGCCCTGCGTTTAGTCTAAATAGGGCCGAATCCCTGGTTTTGTCAGGCCAGCCGATATATATTGGTTGCTATAAGCCCTAAGTTTACTAACGACAGCACCATGGATACGGAGGCTAGACGCAGACGATTCTGCCGCGGACGATCCCGCCGTGGGGGATACCGAATCTGGAACCGAAAAGGTCGTTACCGCGTCAGGTAAGACTTTCGTGCAATCAGTGAGCTCATTTATCCGGTTGACACCTAGGAGACTAAGCCGCACGTAAGCCCTGGAATAGCGTAAATTCCAGATGCTCTGTCCACCCGAGCCCTGGCTGCATTAGTTCGGATTGTTCAAAAGGATCGTCACCGTTTGGTTAACATACAGCGAAGGTTGCCAATGGGGTATTGAGCCTGCCATCATCTCTCAGTGCGATATCGCTCGGGAGCTTGTACGAGTTGCTAGGGACATTAGCAGATCAGTTCTGGATGCCGGGAATCGTGGGGGATCTCACGAAGAGGAGCTCGAGGACATGAGCTCAGCATAGAACTCTGTATCCCAAACACCAACAGTGCTGTCAAGGGCTGCGCCCGCTCGAGTAGTGTCGGTAATAAACTGTTGTGCGACAGAGTGAGCTCCAATGAGCGAAGCCAGATCAATCGTCCCAAAGGTTTTATTCCGGAACAAGTCGATCAAGAAGGTGGAGTCGCTTTGAGTATTATTCGGAATGAGGCCTTCCTCTGCCACCCTATCGTCATCTTCACGCCCGACATATGTTAGAAGTCGCGGTCCGAGAGGGCAGGATACCGTAGCAACATTGTGCATGAATTGCACGAGGTCCGCAGCCCCTACGCCATACGTCTCATACCTGTCAAGTAGGTCCCTTGTGGTCGAGCGCACAGTCTGCAGTCCGTTGTTCTCTGGCCGAGAGATTTCCTCATCGTTGAGGATAATGCTTCCGTCTGCTCCTCCCCAGCTGCTTGATATGGACCAAGCACCTGCATCATGGAATCCAAGCCGGACTGCAGCCCGTGCAAGGCTGTTGCAAGTTCCATTTGTTTCGGTGAAGAGCGGGACCAGGTCTCGTTGAATGTACTCCCAGACACAACACGAGTCCGACTCGCAGGCCTCGCTGCCCAAACTACCAGGGGGAACGTACGTCTGGTGGGCATTAGCGAAACGAGGTTCATGGCAAAGAAAACATAGCTCAGCCAGAGTTTTACCTTGGATGCGGAATCTGTACAATCTGCACGTCCGTTCAGACAGTCTCTGACTTGCCTCCCGACTGCGGATGTTGCCCCATCGATCAAGTCGCCAATCATTTCGGTGGAATCCTGCCGCGGTTCAATTGCCTTCACGGCAGCCGCAAAGAGCAAGGTGGTACGTCCGAAGCTAGAAGACAGAAGCATCTTAGCATGGGAAAGCGAAAAGTGACACGACGACGTTGGATATTGCAGGCCCAAGCGCAACTGCTCCTGAGATGCGATGAACAATAAGCGCGGTCACAAGTAAGCAGAATAGTCGGACAGAGCAGCACAAGTAGGTCTGTTAGGTATTTAAAGTAGATGCCGAGGAAAGACTCTCGCCTAGAGTGCTTGGAAGACCGAATTTGAGCGACCTCGGCGCAATGTGATGTCAAAACAACAGTTGCAGTCAAATCGTACAAGTCTGGACAATCTCCATTAGTGAGGAGTCTCGCGATAAGGTTCTGCCAGCTTTGTCCCGGTGACCTCTCTTAGGGACATCTTGGATCAGCTACAAGTAGGAATGACGCGCGGCCTTTAGGGAGATCTCGTCTGATTTGCACTATGCCGGGGCTCAAGTTTGGACCTAATGCAGCCGGCTGACGCACAACCCCACAGTCGAAGACGGATGGGAGTTCTAATGCCGGTAATCTCCGGCGGCGGCTTGATCTAACCCGGATACCGGAGCACTCTCCCACCGAATTCTCTACCAAATGGTGATGATATGAGCCCCGAAGAAAGGCCGATCATACATGACGTAAGAGGTTCTGACGTACTGGAATGATGATTCTGTTGGATACGCGACGCGTATCTCGAGCACACGACGGGGTGAATTCAATGGATTGTGGAGCAGAAACTGATGATCTTATTGATTGAAGTCTTGATGATGCTTTTTCTTTTCTTCATTCCTCTTCGTGCGGGGGCGTCGGTCCATTTCCTATACCGACGCCGCCACAAGCCATGAATATCGTTATAGTAGGTGTGGCTGCCTCTCTAACCGCACACAGGTGTCAATCTAACAGATTCAGGTCTCAGTATTGTACTTCTGAAGGCAAGCTGTCCGGCCAATCAAAAAACAAGTTTTTATCTCATATCATGTATCAATCCTGATCAACCGGGGTCGTAACTAGCCTCAAAAGGTACCACGCCATGAGTTAAACCAGGAATAGAGGGTACGTAGCACTATCTGTACTCAAGGGGAGTGGTTCTAGATGACGGACAACACGCCGCTGATGCTAACTTAGAGCTTAGAGCTCCAGTAAATTAGATAAGCCCTCGAGAGTCCGCATGAAGCATGGAGAATCTCATGCCCGTTTCATTCCACAGCTTGCTCCGAATACACACCCGACGCCAGCCAGACAACCATGGAAGGGATGGACAGGATCAACGTTATTGTCGGCACCGCAAATTTTGGCTACCCGGACAATTTTTGGGGGCAATCCGACGAGAACCTCCTTCAAGCCTTTGCCTTGATGAAGAGGCATGGCTGCAACAAGCTCGACACTGCACAAGCCTATCAAGGCTCGGAATCCAAGCTGGGAGCCCTCCAGGCTGGCACGAAGCATGGACTGCATTTGGACACGAAGTGGTTGGCTGGCTATGATTTCGCAGAAGGGGCTAACACCCGGGAATACATGGTAGCCACAGCCAAGAAAAGTCTCGAAGCGCTCTGTGTGTCGGAGGTTGATGTATTCTATCTCCATGCGCCTATCCGCAACGTTCCGATTGAGGAAGCCCTTGCGGGCGTGAATGACGCATACAAGGCCGGAATGTTTCGCAGATTTGGTCTCTCCAACTACCCCCCGCTCGAGGTGCAGAAGGTGTACGACGTCTGTCAAGCAAACGACTTTGTCCGTCCCACGGTCTATCAAGGAAACTACTCGGCCGTCGCACAGAAGCCGGAGGAAGATCTGTTCCCAGTACTCCGGAAACTGGGCATCTCCTTTTACGCTTATTCGCCGATTGCTGGCGGCTTTCTCACCAAGACCAGGCAGCAGATCGAAGCGGGTGGCACTCGATTCAGCCCAGATCAGATGTACGGCATCTATCATAAACTCTTTGTGAAGGACACGTATCTGGCTGGGTTAGAGCAATGGGAGACGATTGCCGACAAGGAAGGTATTTCAAAGGTCGAGATGGCATACCGTTGGGTCATGTACGACAGTGCTCTTAAGCCAGAATACGGTGACGGAATTGTTGTTGGGTCTAGCTCCTTGGAGCAACTGGAGCAGACTTTGATATTCTGTAACAAGGGAGCGCTGAGTGAGAAAGCCGTGGAGGGCATACAACAGATCTGGGAATCTGTCCAGCATGAGGCTGGTGTAGACAACTACCAGGCAGTCATGGGTGGTTCATAGTGCTCTATGTCGTGTGGGCTGGAAAGACTGAGCTTCATGCATTGCTGCTTCACTACAGGAATAAAAATCTCTTAAGCCAATCAAGTTCTAAGCTTTGCGAGGTACAATATAACAGACTTCCTGATCGGCTCTCAAGATGCTGGTCCTCTTAAAGATGTTAAAGTGATAGTGAGTTTGCGGAACTGGTTAGCGCTTTAGCCGGGATGGGGTTTTAGACGTGCTACGCAGGTAGAATCTAGGACCGACAAGTCTAGGACCGACAGGTCCATGGAAGACTCCTCGATCGGCGAGGGGACTTGTTGTGTGTGCGAACGAGATCGCACCGAGTAGCTACTCACGGACCTCGGTGTGGAGAAGCCCACTACATTCGAGGACATCATCTAGCAAGTCACCGAAGCTCACCAAGCGGTCAGTAGCTTTGCTCGACTCAAGCGGTTGTTGGCTTCCGCCGGCGGGCTAGAATGATCTTCGGCACCAAGAACACCTACGCTGAATCTGTTAGGAACTAGAGGGCATGAGAACGACTGTTGGCGCATTTATTCCATGCAGATGCATGTCTTTGAACAATATTGTCCTCCTTGCGATAAGTGAGAGGCCATTCTAGCACAATAACATTAACTTACTTCCTACCGACATGAATAATGATCTTTCCATTCGAATGTCCCCCTCTCAGCCGCTCGAATGCCGCAGGGACGTCTTCCCACTCAAACGTCTCATCCACAATAGCACGAGCCTTTCCATTCACCATCCATTCACCGATCTGAGTATAGTACTCAGTCTTGCTGCTCATCCTAACGAAATGGTACTTTCTTCCCCCGTTCAGACATGACGGCAGCAGCATCCTCTTAATGTTGGCGCCGAGGTCACTTACCGACAGTCCGGTGCCAACGAGCACAAACGTCCCGCCAGGCTTCAGGAAACCGTTGCTGTTATTGTATAGCTCCGGAGATCCTACATTGTCGACGACAAGGTCACAGGCCTCGCCTATTCCTTTCAGTGCTATGATGACATCCACCTTCTTGTAATCAATAACATTGTCAGCCCCTAGCTGCTGACACAACTCGACATTGGCGGTTGAACATGTTGCGATTACTTCGGCTCCCATGGCTTTGGCGAACTGGATTGCCCAGGTGCCGACTCCACCGCTTCCGCCATTGATGAGAATCTTCCAGCCCGGCTTCAGGGCTTCGGGAAGCAGAGACTGGTAAGCCGTCGTCGCTGCTGTTCCTACAGCCGCAGCATGATCTGGGTCAACACCGTCGGGCAGCGTGGCGCATTCTGAGCAAGAAATAAGAATGAACTGCCCCAGCGTGCCAAACTGAGATGCCTTTGACAACCCCCCAAATACCAGCTGTCCTTCTCTGAAGTCGTTGTTCGACGGGTGCTTCGCGACAATGCGGCCGCAAAAGTCGAGGCCAGGGGTGGCCGGACGGCTGATCATGAGACGGCCGATCCAGCCGCTCTCGGGGAGTTTGTAGTCGACAGGGTTGAGAGCAGCACTGATGACTTGAATGAGAAGTTGGTCTTTAGAAAGTGCCGATACGTCAGGCGCAGGGGCAGAAGTAATCTCGATCGACTTTTCAATTGTCTCGCGAATAGTCGTGTACCGCCAAGTTCCCATCGTTCTGGCCATGATAAGTCATGCAAGATTCAAACACTGTTTGTGCCAATTCAAAACCACTCTCACTGGCAAGGCAGGGGAGCAAGAATGTGCGGGACCGAGCAACTACCTATATACCAAGCGTTTTCTCGCACTTTCGTCCGACACTCGAGATACAGCTGGCCTGGCTTGGCTGACAATACAAGCAACCGATTTTGAGCGGGTCCATTGCGGGCGAAAACCGATTTCTTAGTCATGGAACGAACGAATCGGAGACTGTCTCACGGTTAGACAGCCCGAACGCCGCTGAAAAGCTCCGATGTTCTAGCCGGGAGGCCGGTCAGCGGGAGACTCCTTGACCCGGTAACCCCCCGAATCCGAATGCGAACTCGAGTCGAATCAACCTGCAAAACAAACCTTTCCCAAAGCAGCGTGCACCCAAAAGAATGGTAGATTTACGAAGCGTTGTCATGTATCGTACAGTAACATCGTCACACTGTACACGCCACGAATCCGATAATACCTAACCCGTTTACCTCTTGTGTGGCTGCCCCTCGACGTGACTTAGTGCGTAAGGCTACTACTTACTGTGTGTACATGACTATCACACAAGAGCATAGACATTCTAAGATAGTGCGTTTATTATCTCTGATACAAAACAGTCCCTGGCCGTCTAATGTGGCTTTCAACAGCTTAGGGAGGAGTCAAGCCGCTGCTGCACCAAGACCGCGTTGAAATAGAGTATTAGTATATCACGGACAGTAATATGTAGGAAGTCTTTCGGGAGGCTAACCGTGCTCAGGAGTAACGTTAGTGCAGGGGTCGATTTTAGACCTGCACGGTTAGCTTGCGGCAGACCGCGGATCACACCGAGGACTGATTTCCCTGGCAAACCCTGCAAATATCCTTGGACTGGCCCCAAACCAATTTCCCCTGTATCATTCTGGGCGCCGCCCCGTTTTCATAATCTCCTTGTCACCCTATCTAAGCGACCCCTATTTTTTCATGCAGGAACAGAGAATGGCGCTCATATACTGGTTGCAACCTTCAATTCAGATGGGGGGATGTTACCTGATGCGCGATCCGAGTTGCACAACCGAAGAACCAGTCTTTGATTGACAGCCAAACCACTCCACATCGACAAGATGAACGTCTTCAGGCGCCTACTTGGAGCACACCCTACAGGCAGCGTGCCGCCGCGAGTTGAGACGGACGATGTCTACCCCGTTCACATGCTAGATGACACCAAGACGCTCCGGGGTATTGTTGTCACATGGACCTTGCGCTTCAACGACGTGCTGGACGCGGATAAACTGCATGAGTCACTGTCTAGACTCCTGGAGATTGGAGACTGGAGGAAACTTGGCGGCCGGCTGAGGTTAAATGTAAGGTTTCCTTGCTACAATCATTAGCAGCCACTGACGATCACACTCGCAAAGGAGAATGGAGAGCTAGAGATTCACGTCCCGCGGCCCTTCTCAGCCGAACGTCCTGCCGTATCGTACTCCCACCAAACCCTGGCCATGGATATCGACGAGCATCCGCTGGCGAAAACCCTCCCCAAAGCCACTGCGGGACCCTCTATCCAGCCTGGGCCCGCGGGATTCCGAGAGTTTGCCGCTCGGAAAGATGCGCCGGCGACGCTCGAGGATTTTGTCCACCAGGACACGCCCCAACTTTCGCTCCACATTACCTCATTCAAGGACGCGACGCTCGTGGCTCTCTCATGGCCACACACTCTCATGGACGTCATGGGCCAACAGGCCCTCCTGCAAGGCTGGTCTCTGGTACTGGCCGGGCAGGAGTCGAAAGTGCCGCCCATGCTCGGGGCGCGAGTGGACCCGCTATGTACAGTTGCGGATGCGGTCACGGCGAACAAGGAAGAGTTCAAACTGGGACAGAAGCAGCTGAAGGGATGGCCCATGGTCATGTTCGGGCTTCGATTTGCATGGAACCACATGTGGAGTCCGGTCGTCGAGCCACGCACCATCTTTCTGCCCAGGAGGGTGGTGGAAGGAATGCGGAGGGAAGCGGAGGGCGATTTGGCCGCAATGCCTGTCGGAGAGGAGAAGTCTTTCATCAGCGATGGCGACCTGCTGACGGCGTGGGCGGCACGCGCTGTGGCTTCGTCGCTGCCGCGGCCACGGCCAGTGACGGTGCTTCACGCGCTCAACGCACGATTCCGACTCCCATCGCTTCAAGCTCCGGGTGTCTACGTCCAGAACATGGCTGTGGCAGCCTTCGCGTTCCTGTCCGCTGAAGTCGCCAAAGGGCCTCTGGGGCTTATCGCCCTCGGAAACCGGCGGCATATGATGGAACAATCCACGGAAGCCCAAGTCTTGGCTTTCCTGCGCGAGCTACGGGGTCAATCTAAGACGGAAAGCGACCCATCGATTTTGTGCGGCGAGTCCGATGCTGTGCTGTTGCCGTTCACCAATTGGACCCGGGCCAACATCTCAAAGGTGGCAGACTTCAGCCCGGCGGTCGTGCATGCTGGAGAAGCCGGGCCTTCGAGGACCAACCCGCCCGGGACCATTGTATTCCACCACGCGCAATCGATGCTATCGGCGCCGGGGACTACGAACGTGGTCGTGGTGCTTGGAAAGGACCACGAAGACAACTACTGGCTAACCGGCATTTTGGTCCCCCGGGTCTGGGCAAAAGTCGAGGAGAACCTCAAGGGCATGTGATGATGTATTTCAGTCCCGTCGCCATGACCGGACGGGTGTGGTCGAACAACTCACAAGACCAAAGCCGCGAGGCAGACACTCTAGATGTGGACAGAGACGGAGTTCGAGGGGCACGGGTGGGTGGCTGTCGCTGGGCTCCTGGTTTCATAAGAGCGAGAGATACTTGAGAGGTTTGGACCTGCGAGGAGCGTTCTAGTTTTCGGTTTTCCTGGATTTCAGTATTGCAGCTGTTGATGGACATTATGTTCGGCTAGGTGGCCTGGAGATCCGCTTCGGAAGAACCCGTTTTACCTTTTCTAGATACCGTTAATATAACCTAGTTCCAGACAGATATGGCAATGTGCTGCACGGCTGATCTGTCGATACAAGCCTTATTTATTATGCCGAGGCTCCTCAAAAGCGGAACGAGCTAGAGATGTCAAGCTGAAACGTGGCGTACCACCAGCCATAATTTCTCACAGATGAATACTAGAAGATCTAAATGTATAGCTGAGTAACCCAGATCCCTTCGATCCTCCTAAAACCACCGAGGATCTCCATTCGGCACCGAGTTCCGGACATCCACTTCTGATTTTTCATCTCCAAGCAGCCAGTCGAAAGATTTGACTTTATCAAAGAACGACTTCGTGCCCGACTGGAGCCCCGGAAACATTCCATGCCCATGAGGAACCCCAGGATAAACGTCGAGTTTTGTCTTCACTCCATGATCTCTCAACACCTTCTCGTACACGAGGCCATCATCCCGTAATGGATCTTGTCCGTTCACACCCAGGTACACCGGAGGAAGGCCGGTGTGAGGGGACTTGGAGTTGAACGGCGAGTAGTCCGGTGAGTGGATGTCTGGCTCATAGCTTTGCATGATATACGTCATAGCCTGCTTGTTGAGCACCATAGCATTGGCGTTCTGATCACGGGAAAACCACAGCTCCTTGTACTTTTCGGGAACGAGGGGCTGCTCAAGAAGAATCGGGACGCTCAACGAGATCCCGGTCAGCGCTGGAGAGCACTCCTCGTCCAACCACTTCTATGGGGCAATACGCGAGATTCCCGCCAGCCGAGGCGCCGAACAGAATGAATCCAGTGCTCGGATCCGCCTCGAGTGACTGGCAATTGTCGGCAAGCCATTTCAGAGTGTCCCAGGTGTCATATGCCGCAGTCAGGAACTTGTGGGCAGGAGCCAGACGGTAAGATGTGTTCACGACCGTCGCTCCGTACACCGCGCAGACTACTCATGAGAGCGGGCTTAGCTGATTGTTATCTCCCATGAAGAACCTCAAGATAGTTAGCGGGGGTACCCTATAGCTTGATGCTGCATGTGGACCTATGTACCCGCCTCCGTGGATCATCACGACGAGAGGTCTTTTTGCGGACGCATTCCCTGGCTGGAAGATTCGGATCTGGCTTGTGCTGCCATCCCGCAAGGGAATATCAAGCGTTTTTCCTGCGTCGACATCGGCAGTGATATCGGCTCCAGATAACGAAACGATTTTGGCGAGGCCGTCAATGTCGTCAAGATTGTGTTTCTTTATATACTTAGGAATTCGTGAGTGGAATTCCGACCTTATGCTTTGCAATTCTTTTCATACCTCAGCAAACTCCGGGCTATTTAGGTGCGTGCGTTAGTTTCCTTCTCTGACGGACGTTGCATATTGCATACTCTGTCTCTCCTAATGCAGCAACCTCTTCCTTGGTGTTATGCGGTGTGGCCGTCATCTGGGCGATGGTCAACTGCTAGTATTGGAAGTTGTGTCTGTAAATGTCGGAAGCAATGTCAGACAAGATCCTCAAGGCCATCGCAGCACGTCTAGAGGATTCAGACAGGTCCACTCAACGAGCAGCTGTCAACGCATTAGGCAAGCAATCGACCTTACCAGACGAGATCCTCAAGGTTATCGCAGCACGGCTAGAGGATTCAGACAAGTCCGTTCGAGAAGCAGCTATTAAGATCTTAAGCAAGCGATCGACCTTGCCAGACGAGATCCTCCAGGCCATCACAGCACGTCTAGAGAATTCAGACGGGTCCGTTCGATACGCAGCCGTTAGCGCATTAGGCAAGCAATCGACCTTGCCAGACGAGATCCTCCAGGCCATCACAGCACGTCTAGAGAATTCAGACGGGTCCGTTCGATACGCAGCCGTTGACGCGTTAGGCAATCAATCAGCCTTGCGAGACGAGATCCTCCAAGCCATCACAGCACGTCTAGAGGATCTATACGGGTCCGTTCGACGCATAACCGTCAACGCATTAGGAAAGCGATCGACCCTGCCAGATAAGGTCCTCCAGGCCATCGCAGCGCGTCTAGAAGATTCAGATGGGTCCGTTCGAGAAGCAGCCGTCAACGCATTAGGAAAGCGATCGACCTTGCCAGACAAGATCCTCAAGGCCATTACGGCACGTCTAGAGGATTCAGACGAGTCCGTTCGACGAGCAGCCGTTGCGATCTTAGACAATCAATCAACCTTGCCAGTCTGAGTATCTAGGGCCGGATGCTACACTGGTGCCAGCACATTTGTGGTGCTAGCCCACTTGCTCCAGCACACAAGTTTCTGGTCGTTATAGCAAACAGGAGAATAAGTATATTGGAAAAAAAAAGGGATTGATACTGATGCGTAGTACTCTTCATAGGGGGATACGGAGGAAGCCTTAAATGCTCAAGAACAGACTTTGGCGCAAATCAGTACTTCTTTCGGGACCTGATGTGTATCTCTACTGACCTTAGTGAAGAATTTGCGTGGGTGAGTCGTTGCGTAGCGCTCGCACACTCAGGTTTCGGCTGACGCTGATTTGCCTGAGGGGATTACGTCCCATGCGTATCCGCTTACGCAGGATCTGCGTGTGCCGATTCAAGGAAGCGCTGACGGTCCTGGGACGCTGACGAGCAAGTTTGTGGTTGAGCGGAAGCAATGGCCTGAGGCAAGTAGTCCACAATTGGACCAAGGCTGGACTGGCGATATGCGCACGTGGGCAACTGGTACTTGGGGTACATTAAGATACATCCTGGGAACCAAAAGTGGACCACGAAGCTGACAGTCTACGGCTCAGTTTGCTGACTGTCAGTTCCTAGAAAGTACTTTAATGTGCCCACATGTATACACGATGCTCAAAATCCTTCGCGAAATGCATGGTAGCGACGCCCGTTCTACGGCGTTGTCAGCGCCTGATGACATATTGTTCTCCAGCACGAAACCTCATATCTAAATCAAGCACGTGAACGCCGGTTAGAAATATGTCCCCAAGAATGAGAGCTACTTGGGGCATAACATACTTGTAGTTTATGATGCTCGAGGCTAGAGACGCTCGAAAGCTAGCTGACCCTTCTCTAGGGAAGCTGTTATGAATGAAGTTTATTACGCCCGGGAGGTGATATGGAATGGCAGGAAGAGGAGAGCAGTGAGGGAGCTCTAAGTCACGCCCGAACTAAGAAAAGGACCATGCCTAAGGCAGCTGGCAGCATGACCGAGGCAATCCAGGGCCTGAAGCGACTCCTAGAGCAAGATTTCAATAAGAGAATGGAATCGATGAAGGCGGAGTTTCAGCTCGAGTTTACCAAACTTAGGGACCGCATGGCTGAGGAAGTTACTAGGACTACGGCCCAGATGACACAAGAATTATCACAAGTCCGAGAGCAGCTTACCCAGGTTTGCGGCGAGCTGGAGCAGACCCGACTACAGCTGGATACACTGAACAAGGCTCAGGCACCACGATCGCCGGGCCGGACATATGCAGACGCGGCCAGAATGACACCCGTCAGTACTCCCATCCAATCTCCATCTACGGCCCGATCGGCAACTCCAGAACCAGTGTTCTGCACCGTGGACACATCCAGGGGGCCGGAGGATCGTATTGGAGACGCTACACCGGCAATGATTCGCAAAACCGTTGAACAGGAAAACATCTGCATACTGGTTAGAGGACCACGTTGCAACGAGGCTGGCTTGCATACCCACCGTCTTGGTCAAGCTGATCCAACGCGTCGCGTGCGCGCGAGATGCCTCTACCTTCGCAAGTCGAGTTGAACAAAGAGCGGAAGGCATCAAGACCACTCCCAATAGGATTGTCCTCAATAACCCTTGATCGGGCTTGGTCCGTCATGGCAGGACCAGTCTCCGCGTTTTGTGTTGCGTGAAAGCCCCAGTCCGTCATCAAAGTGACGGCGGAGGAAGCGAAGGTGGCTCGTGCCGCAGCGGTGCTTGCGACCGCGGGGAAGTTGGTGGACCAGGTCCAGCCTCCGATGGAGAGCAGGACCTTGAGCTTCCGGTTGGCCTTTTTCAGGAGATACAGCTGCTTGACGCACCCGTACGCGTTTTTCCCCGACTCGGCCCAGGCTGGGGTGAGTGGTGAGTAAGAAGACGCCGCTCAGCTACTGGGTGGAGGCGAGGGATACTCACAGTCGCCGTCGTAGTGCTTCTCCAAGTCTGCGTACGTATCTGCCGAGTAGCTTGGCGAGCATCAGCAAGAAACATCCGTAGTAGGGCTTCCTCCCAGCGAGGCAAGACACAAGAGATCTTACACGGTCCCGTCGGCCCGGACGTTGAGGAACGCATAGATGACATGCGTGATCGATGAGGCGGGCAGATCGCTAGGTTGATAGTTTCTCTGGTAGATGCCCCTGCGCGGATAGGCTAGTAGACGGTTCTGCTCCTGCGTCTAGGCAGACTAACTCACCAGTTGACAAAATAAACCGAGTTCACGTACTCTGCCGCTCTCTTCGAAGCGTTGTGGCTGCGCTGCACTACTGCTCCCTCCAGCTCCGGCAGAGCGCGGATGCTCCTGAACCAGGACAAGGACAAGGTCAGCCATAGTTGGATGGCGTACAAGTTCATGATGGGGTGTTGTACTGCAGGCTGCGCGCGAGAGGTGTTCGAGTGTATGGGGCCATGTACGCGGCGTGGCCGGCGCGAGGGCAGCTAGGTTGGTTTATAGGAAGGAACATGGGATCGCGCGATGTGCCGGAACTGGCTCTGGCTGAAGACGTCAGAACGGACCTAAACTGGACCTGGTAGCTTTCAGACGACGATGGGGATGGCCGGGGCGAAGGCTCCACGGGAGAGGCACCCGTAGCTGTTCATCCCGAAGCCGAGACGTTGACTGCGTTGAGGGGACACAGTCTCCTGCATGAGGGCCAGTCCAGGGTGGTGATCTCAAAGTACATAGCCTGACCGGGGTCGAAGATATCACGGCCATCTTCGGACCGCCCCGTGCTGCTCACAGAACGACGCCGAAAGTGGCGGCGCCGGATGGAACCAGCGCGGGCCGAAACTGGACATCTAGCAGGTTTTGCACCAGAACATGCTTATTGGTCTGCGGTCTTGTACGGTTCTCGCTTCTATAATGAGCAGAGGAGGCATGGTGTCCGCTGCGCAAGTCTACGGAGATATTCGAAGTCAGAGACAAGCGCATCTCGTCGTTTATGCTAGTTGTCGTCGAGAAGCTACATATTCGAGACGATGGCTTTCCGAAGGGCAGTGGCTCGGAATTCAGGCGAGAGACTCGGAGACGGACACGCATTCATAACGCTGGATGGCTGCTAGGACCACACATGTAACCTACCCACGTTAGAAAGGGCAAGAAACGCTATAGCATGAGGCGAGCCTGACCAGCTAGTCGCTATAAAGCGCCGAAGACGCATAGGACGAACAGCATGAACGGCAATCCAGACTAGGGTAGAAGAAACCAATCTCAATTATATTGTGTAATCTGCCTATAACCTACAGTAGTAATTGATTTGTGGGCGCTGCTGTAGATCCTCGCCAGAAAACAGATCAACAACTCAAAGCTCACCACTTCCAGCATAAAGACTCACTGGCAAGTTCTCAAGTCAGGCAAATCTCCGGACTATGGTCATTTCCACAGCAGCACAGCCTAATGGGCCGCCAAAGTGTAAATGTAGATACAGCATCAAGGAGGCAGCCCTCCATATGTGTGCATGACCGCAGGACTAATCGTCGTCGTCTTCTCGTACGATAGCGCCCGGCCGATATGCCCACTCGATGCAGACGCTCCTCGTAGAGCCGCCCTGGCCCTTGTTGTTACAGCTGTTCCAGTTTCCCATGATTAGTTTGTAACACCCATCCTCAGTGCCTACGCTTTGCTCTTTCCCATTGCAGCCGCGAACCCAGGATATGGTGAAGATGTACATCTCCGTGCTTTTGCCGTATTCCATCTGGACGCTTTCGAAGCTCTCTGACAAGGACACACCTTTCACCTCCTTACAGAACTTCTTGGCGTTTTTGTCCAGGGTCTTCTCGTTGGTGTTGTGGGATCCCCCGGGACCTTGGCTCCCATCTGGGTGGCAGATCACTGAAGGGGCAGACGAGCCAGACGATGAGCCGGCTGAGCGGGCCTGCGTGATCGTCTTGGTGGCAGTGGCGGTTTTGGTGGCCATTTTGGTGGTCGTTTGAGTCACAGTTACGATCCCACTGGGTGTCACGGTCGTTGCCACCACCCGGGTAGCGGTCCTCGTTACTTGGTTGGTCGCAGCCTCGACTTCCGTTGTGGCCCGTGGTGTGTACGACGAATCGCCATGAGATGTAGTCGGATCGCCGTCGACCGATGAGGCCTTCGTCTCTGGGGTTTTGGTTTGTGAACTTTGCGGCGGCGAAGAGGTCTCCAAACGCATCAACCCCGACGAGTCTCTGGTGGCGGAAGAGCGCTCGCTGGAGGATAACGGAGCCTCCGTCTCCGTGCTAGTGAGCTCATTTAGCGATGACCAGGCTGTAGTAGTAGACGGGGTTTCGGTTTGTGAACTAGGAGGCGGTGAAGTATCTGACGTTCCTAAAGTCGTGGCCGTCGATGGAGCTGTCCGTGTGTCCGATTTCGCTCCGTTTCTGCTCTCTAGAGACGTCACGGAAGAGGCGCTGGTAAATGCAGTCTCCTCCGCCTTGCCGGTGAGCGTGCTCGGAGACGAACGGGCATCATTGACGTCAGACTTCTTCCCTGTGCTGCGGGTTATCGTTTCGAGTGTGGTCAAAGTGCTGGTCGCGTCGGCGCTCAGCAAAAGAAGAGGCGTGCATCCGTCAACTGTCGCCCATGTCGCGGGCGGGTCGACTTTGGTATATGGCACAGTGTATGTCTTCCCGCGCTCGATGGAGTCGACATTGAAATCCGCGTTCAGCTCGACAAGAGTCTCGTAGTTCTTGAGATGAAGCACGTCGGCAACCTTGTCGACGGTGTCACCGTTCCAAGGCACCCAGAGCGCGAGTTCGGTGCAGAATGCCCTGGCGAGAGCAGCATGGAGCAGCAGGACTAACAGAAACATCGCGGGAGTCTTTGGTTGTGTGTGTGTTAGTTTCTCCTACACTTCTTATAGATCTAGTCAGCGCGAAGGAGCCGAAAGCGGTCTTCGCCGAGGTACTCGCCCGCGTGGCATGTAGCATGTATACATGAGGCTATTTGCGTGAACGGGATGTGCACGTCCAGATCTGGCCAATCCGCCCACGAGTGGTTTGCTAAGCTGCCAGTGATCGAGGCCAGTTCCAGCTTTGGGTCATGCGCTCCGCAAGTTGGGGCTCGACAGGGTCGCAAGGTACCCATAGCTTTCGTGAGATGCTGTTCTGTCTGTACATAATCGCGGAAATGACTGAGAAACCGCTTTCGACTGGATGTACGATATGAGGGAAAGCAGATCTGTTCGACGACACCATCCAAGTCGCTGCTGTTGTAATGTGCCGCACTTTGGATCGTCATAGAACATGCGGTTTCGAGTCTCAACGAAGATCATATAGCTCGGCGATATCTTCATTCGTATAGGACAACCCAATGTATTCTACCACATGGACGTAGGAAGCCGAGCTGTGCCTATTGTCCTAGCATCTAAGAAGCTGTGAGACTCCGCTTCAGGGAAGGGGGGAGCCCTTCTGTGTTGTGCTGTTTTATCTTGATCATTACCACAGTGGCTGGTGATTATAGATGAGGACTGGTATAGTAAGGCAAGGCAGGTGTGCCTTAATTCCATTAAGACACCGGCCGCCTAGTAATCTTAGTTTGATTCTGATCAGCGTGCCTTAATTCCATCAAGACACCGGCCGCCTAGTAATCTTAGTTTGATTCTGATCAGCGTTCAACCAGTCGAAGAACCCCTTTATCCTAACAAGATCATTGTGATTAATGCATTCACTAACATTCTCGAAAGACCCTGAGCGCCAATAGGGGGTTCGGCATAGTGATCCGAAGAGAGGTAGCATACGTCGCCACCAGTAATTACGTGGCTTGATTGGCGAATTGATAGCACCAATGAGCGATCTACGCCTTTTGGACATATATAAAAATAGATCGCCTCCTAGTTACGTTCGCTAGACTCTTCAACTTCTTTTAAAAGGCGTGTGTGATCCGGTATCAGTGTTTCGAGTATGGAACCTAATCCTCCGCGCTTTGAAGGCGAATCCCATCCTCCCGTTGAGTTTAATCTCTTCACCCAACTGCCACTCGAGCTTCGCCGTAAAATATGGCAGCTTATGGCCCCAGAAGTCATTCAGATCCGCGCGAAACGCTATACGGTCGATCATATTCACGTCAGGCCGCACCCGTTACTTGCAGCTTGCCGCGAAAGTCGGTCTATCTGCCGCGAGGTCAACAACAAAACGCTTCACCTCGCTATAGGTTCGTCCTTCTTCGAGGTCCACTCCGGGCCGCATCTAGGATCCAGCATCTGCTTCTTAGAAAGGATCACTCTTCCGAAGCCATCGAGACTAGATCTCCAGCTGTTCCTGGAACTTCCCCATCTTCTGGAGCTCAGAGTGTTTCTCACGGACATGCCGGATCGTTATCGCCCTTCTGAGAGTTCCGAGTTTCAACGTCACTGTCCAGTAGACCACTGCGAGCTATGGCCAGAGGTTTACATTTGGCGTTATGGAAAGGAGACGCCATGTCCGGCTTGCCGCTGGGTCATGCAGTTTCAAGGGGCGGGAATATTTGGTCTGTATCCACTCGAATATCTTGCGGGTTTCCTTGTGACCTTCGACTCTCTGCTTCCCGACTTTCCTTCCATTGCAAACATACAAGACGCCAGGAATCCGGTGCTGCGGCTGGTCAGAGATCCCGTACAGCCTGAGCGCGACGAGCCCTCGACCACCATGATCCCCGGGGTCAAGCCTCGGCTCGCTGAGATCCCCAAAGCCACCACCTCCCGCCTCCCGCTCGCATGCGCATCTGAGGACAAACAGCCTCTCGTTGAGCCCTTGCCGCACGAGAAGGCGACCTGGTATTTGGCCTCCCTCATGCTTCCCACATTTCCCAAGGCGCACAGCGATGCGAAGCCTCCCACAACCCTACCCTACCAGGTCATCGACGTTGAAGCCCGCATCGACTATGCCGACACAGTATCTCCTCGCCGCGAGGTTTGGTACAAACTCACCTCCAACACCATCGACGCGATAGTCGACTATTGCGGGAGCACTCGTCAAGGGGGTTCTCGAGTGAACCTTTTCAAACTGAGCGGCTATGTCTTCCGTGCAGACATCTCAGCTCTTGGAGAAATGGATGAGGATGGTGCCGGTGAGCTGCCGTGTAACGATGCCGAGCGGGTTAAAAGAGAGATATTGGCCCTCATGGTGGAAGCGATGCCGCTGCTGGAATGGCATTGCTCAACTTCAATCTAGCATCATAGGCTGTGGACGAGGCCATCGCTGATATGTTTCTTTCGAGAGCGGCCAAGATCGCAATGCCTTAGCGCCGGCGACCCCTCTGTAGAAAGGGATAAGAAAGAAGAGGAGAAAAGGAGCCTGTCTACCAAGGTTGATTTGTTTTTTTTTCTTTACTTGTTTATGTGTAAGTTATCTGTTCCTCAATATCCGAGATTCTTTGCACCGCAATATCGACTCACCAGTGGGCGTAAGTCCTGGCCTAAATGATCGTGACCTGGGAACACTTGTTCTTCGAGAGCCCTATTCCTAAGAAGCTGCACTACCTTCGTGATCTGGTATCTTTATTCGTGTGAAGTCTCCTTCTCCGTGCACACCCTAGATAATGTGAAAATACGCGGGCAAACGCAGCCGATACAGTGCGCCCGCAATTGCGAGAAACTGGCTTGGATGTGGTAGTGTATTGTATAGGCTGAGAGCGGTGGACCCGCATTCTGATCGTGCAATGCGAGCTGTTCCGTTGGCCTTCAGGTCGTGGTCGGTCGCCTTGCGCACAAGCAGAGGTCAAGGGTTTGTCTTGTATATAAATTAGCCCATAGACGCGACCTTCTGCTCTGGTTTCCAAGACTTCCTTTACTTTCTCAATCCTCTTCGACAGCCTCTCAGTCTCGTCATCTTTGGGTTTCACGATGGTCACTTCGTCGAGACAGCGGAAAATGGCTTTCAGTCGCCCCTTCCCACCGCGGAGGAAGAGCAACAATAAGAAGAAATTCAATCTCCATCGAGTGCTCCTTTTACCCTCAAGCCAATTCAGACGCATTCGGGAGACACGTCGTCATTCCTATCGTCTTTCTTGCCCTTACTACTCCAGAAATCCGAGCAAGTACGGTAAATGCGTGTTAAAGCACGGCCTACGGTCTATCAAAGCCGTCATCAATTATGTATGCAATCGCCACATGGTCGCTCCGTCCTGCGCCATGTGCTACCAGGTCTTCGAGCGAGACTCCGATCGCGACCAGCACATGAACGAGAATATGTGCGAGCTCCGAAGTCCGGTTCCCATCGACGGCATCGACGTGTCCCAAAGGGACAAGTTGGTACGACAGGATCGTACGTATCTGAGCGAGAAGCAACGATGGTATCGAATCTGGAAGACTCTGTTCCCCCAGTCTGGGTCGCCTTGCTCGCCTTATCTCAACAGGGGAGTTGGCTTGGAATTACAGTAGCCATGGTCCGCGACTACTAGGCAACAAGCGGCCAGGCTTATCTGTTGCGATACCTGGAGAAGCGCGATTTATTCCGATAGTAGTGTGCAGATGGGGATAAAACACCAGTGGCGGTTGGAAATTTGGCACTGATTTGTTGGCCAAGGCATTTCAGGAGCCCAAGGCTGACTTAGCATCATCGGCCCCAACACCTTCTTCGGTTTGACGAAAACGGACTCAGGGTTACTATCCGACGATGATGACGACGACGTAGACATGGGCCCTTTCATATCAGTATTAGTTATGCAGTACTTAGAAACTATTGGTCCTACCTTTTTCTCCTTTGGAAATTTTTGATGCTGAGCCGAAATAGCCAAGCTGGGGGAGATACTGGTCCTTGTATTGTTCGTCTTCAACCCAGCACCATGGACTGTCGACGAGGCCATTGCCAATACGTTTCTCTCGAGGGTGGCCAAATTCACATTGTCGTTGGCGCTTATTTTCGGGGGACGACGCGGAAGTTTCCTGCATCGACTAGTCTTTGAGAAGCTCCTAATTACAACACTCGCTTCTCAACGTCGCACGCGCCGACGTGCTAGCCGTAGCGGCGTTCAGCAACGTAGCTCTTGAGATGAAGCACGCCAGCAACTCAGTTGAGAGTATTATCTTTTCGTGGCACCCAGAGCGCGATATCGGTGCAGGGTGCGTTGACAACCCCAACATGAAGCAGCAGGGTGGACAGAAACATTGCGAAGCCTTTGGTCGTGCGTATCATAACACGAAAAGCCGGAACTGGCCTCGATCACTAGCGGCTCGCCGAGCCGCTTGTTTGTAGATTGGCCAGATCTGGACACGCACATCCCGTTCACATACATACGACCGTATACTACGCGTGTGTGTCCTTTAACAAAGATCCCTTCCGACCTCTTTGCGCTGACCGAGTCATCCTTCATAAGTCATAAAGCGAGCATCCCGTTCGTTGCACGTTAGGCCGCCATCGCAACATACACACATTCCGAGGAAGACGCGATTCCATGGCCTACCCGCACACTTCGACGGCTCGGTGGCTAGCCGCCATCATCCACCAACTCAGTATGCCCGTCGAGCAGTGGCGCGTGCTTGCAGAGTCTAGGGCTGCTGAAGCAGACCAGTACAAGCGCGTAAACAGGAACCTGAAGGCTCAGTTGGACGAGACAATAGTCTACCAGCAAGCACTCTATGAGATGATTGAGACACAGAAGAAGGTCATTTTCGCCTTTGAACAGGAGCAGGCCTCGCAGCATCCGGCAGTGCCCGATTCGGCTCATGCCTCAGAGCCCCGAATCCTCTATCCACCACAAGTGGCGTCGAGAGAACTGCCGAGCGACACTGACCCGCAGGCCAGAGGCTCGCATGATCACGCGGTGCCGCCGAGCGAGGTGGAAGGGCTGGACCAGAAAAGGCCGGCGAAGAGACGTCGAGCCGAGGACGATGTGAGTGTTCGCAACCCCCGCCCGCCGATGACTGCGGGTTGACAAGCAAAGGAGGTTTAGGTCCAGGAGCCCGAGGAGAACACCTGGGGTGGAACGTGGTGCCAATCATGAGCCGTTATATTAGGTCCTGTTGATCGGATTGTACTACTGTGTCCTTTCAATCTCATTAGTACAGAGGTGAGGAGCCTGACACCCAACAGGGCCAACAAAGTATGTACGAATAGGACCAACAAAGTAGGACCAACAGGACCATCAGGTATTACTGGGGGAGTCGTGCGTTTCCTGATGTCAGACGAAGAAGGAAGGTCTAGCCGATATGACTAAGAAAGTCGGGGTAAAATGCAGGAAACCCCGCTTCCACAGCTGCTAAGGATAGGATGCTGAACACTTAGAGAAATTGGCCTTCAAGCAGGCCTATTATAGCATATAAACCAGATTAGACTAATTAGTAAAAAGTGAAATTATAGGGCTTTAAGTGATTTTAGAAATACTATATAAAATGTAAATAGCTTAGCGCAATGGCCCTATAGGGTGTGTCCCCTAGGGCAGAATAAAATATAAATAAATAAACATAATAATCCTAAAGATAGCCATTAAGGATAGGGCTTTAGGTTAGCTATAAAGGTGGGCTTAAGGAGCAAACTAATATTAACTTGCGAACCAGCAGTGCCCCGCGCAAGGAGCGGAATAGGATCTAAGGGGATGCAAGGTAGAGGGTCTATATAGGTAGACGCACTACGCCTCTACTAATTATTTTCTCTGAAAATATAAATCAATACTTGAAAAGGCGGCGTCTGATGGTGACAAATGGGCGCCAGATATGCAGGCAGTACGGGCGACAATCAGATTTGCTATTGCAACGGGGAGGCTTGATATGGGCCAGAAGCCTCAGGCAAACTAACTATTCAGACCGAATCCTACTAACATCATATAGTCCCATTTTAACAGACCGGGCTTCAGCTGCTGAGGATAGGATGCTGAACACTTAGAGAAATTGGCCTTCAAGCAGGCCTATCACGGCATATAACCAGATTGGACCAATTAGTAAAAAGTGAAATTATGGGGCTTTAGGTGATTTTAGAAATACTATACGAAACGTAAATAGCTTAGCGCAATGGCCCTATAGGGTGTGTCCCCCAGGGCGGAATAAAATCCAATCCAATCCAATCCAATCCAATCCAACACAACAATCATCATCAACACATCAATTGAGATACAGACCAACTGATCAATTGAATAACCTCTCTTTGAGGCAATATCATCATAAATTTCCTGTGATAACATCATCATTTGAACCCCTCAACTCGGGCCGCTAGATTATCCGTGCGAGTCCGACACCTGAAGTTCTTTGCGAATCAACCTAAGCATATCCATATCCACGTTGCAAAGACTGCCAACGTCACTGGACCCAGCAGGATTTAATTAAGCCGGGGCAAGTGGGTTATTAAAAATGGAGCTCCCGACCCAGATACGGCTCCAAGGGGCTCCGTGTTTTAACTAAGCCCCATCGTTAACTTAGGCTCTAGTCTAATCTACATTGTATCTCGAGGCCTAGCCGAAGTGAAGTGAAGGAATCCTTATCCTAGATAGGAAAGTGAACAGCGGGCCTGCGTCACGGACTTCGGGGGCACACTCGGCGAGCCGATGCAACGTGATCCATCCTTTAACGTCGAGTTTTCCTATTCTTTAAGTAAGCGTTTCTAAACCCAATTTTTACACACCATATCTCAGCGAGATCCAACCCCTTGATAGACTTCCACCCGAGTCTTGTAACAAGGTTGGAATATCATAAGCTCTAGAGTCGGGGCCCACAACTTCGTCACCCCACAACTTCGGCACATTTCTCGTTTAAGAGCTATTATTTTAAAAATTAATATTAAATAGAAATAAAATAGTTATAAGATTAGGGTTTTAAGATATAAATATAGAAATAGATATATTATATATATATAGTTTTTATTTTTATATAAAAGCTATTATTATAATTTTAATTATAAATTAATTACATATTTATATATAAAGAATATATATATAAATAATTTAAAATAAATAAAAATAAAATACTTATAAATATAAGATTAAAATATTTATATTTTAATTATAGAATAAATATATTATATATAAGAAGAGGGAATTAAATAGATTATTAATACTTTTAAATTAAATTATAAATTAATATTTTTATTAATAAAATCATTTTATAAGATAAAATAATAAATAAAAAGAAAATAAAGAAAAGGGAAATTTTATATATAAATGGATATATATTAAAATATAATTTTATAAAAACTTTTTTTAAAACTAGAATATATATATAAATATAATTTATTATAATAAATATTATAAAAAGGTTTAATTTAATTAATTAAAAATAAAGATTTAAATAAATTTTTTATTTAAATATAATCTTATATATTTTAAATTATATATAATAATATATAAAAAGCTTAAAAGTATTGCTTCTATAATTATATATATATTTAATTTTAAAAAATATTTAATATATTAAATATATTAAATATTAATAAATATATTAAAAATAAATTAATATATTTAAAGTTTAATAATAATATTTTTTAAGATATTAAATAAATAAATTTAAGATTAATTATAAAATATATTAAATTTTCTTTATATTAAGGAACTTAAAAATATCTTTATTTTTATATATATTATAATACTTTTAATTAATTAAAAATTTAATTTAAGGTTATTTTATAAATATATATATATTATATTAATCTATAAATATTATATATAAATATATATTATAAAAGTTTAAATTTATATTAATATATATAATAAAATCTTAATTATTATATAAAATATAAAATATAATTATATCTTTTAATATCTTTATTAAATAATAGAGTTTTTAAAGATTTTAAAATGTGTGTTATTATAAATAGTTTTTAAAATAATAAATAAAATTTCTCTTTTTAAAAATTCCTTTTTATTATATTTTTAATTCTTTAATATATATAT
>WMHX01000346.1:0-20419 GCA_013420875.1 Thelonectria rubi
TGCTGTTGCATCTGTTGCTGCTGCTGCTGGATCTGCTGCTGCAGCTGCTGCACCAGCTCTTGGAGCTGGCGTCGCTCGGCGAACCAGTCGGGAGGGGGGAGCTCAGGGAAGGGGCCGGGGGGAGGGGGGAACTCCGGGAAGGGGCGGGGGGGAGCGGGGGGGAGCGCACCGAACGGACGGGGAGCGGGGGCGAAGAGGGGCGGGCCGGGGGCAAAGGCGGCGGGACCGGGGCCGAAGGCGGGGCGCGGGGGAGGAGCGGGCGGCGCGGCGGCGACGGGAGAAGGGGGGCGGAAGGGCACGACGGCCCAAGCAGCTTCCTCCGGGTCGAGGAGGGGAGGGAGGGGGGTGGGCGCGGGGACAGGCGCGGGGACGGGCGCGACGGGGGCAGGCGCGACGGGGGCAAGCGCGGGGGCAAGCGCGGGGGCAAGCGCGGGGGCAAGCGCGGGGGCAGGCGCGGGAGCAGGCGCGGGAGCGGCGGCAGCGGGGGCGTAGGCGGGGGCGTAGGCGGGGGCTGGAGGGAGGGCGGCACCGAGGGCACCGGCGGCGGCTCGGCGGGGACACTCTCGGCCACGATGGCCTTGTTGGCCACACTACAGAGTATCCATCAGTTACAGTTCCTTGATATGCATGGATGTAGATAACATACCGTATGGCAATTGCCATAGAAGGGGCGGCGGCCCACCTGGCCGCCGCGCCCTTGACCTCCTCCTCGGCGGCCTCCTCGTCCTTGGCGTTCTTGGCCTGCGAAGAAGTTGTAAACGGGCATCTATAAACAAGCCGTCAGTAGGTAGTTCTCATAGAGCTGGACGGGACTTAACGTACGGTTGAGGCGGGGGGTGGGAGATGGGGAGGGGGGAGGGTGGGTGTGTGGTTGAGGAGAAAGAAGAGAAGTTTACTTTCAGGAATGCGCAGATATTTATTTATCCCTGGAGGGAGCACAGCGCATCTGGCAGTCTACGTGAAAGGGCCAATCAAATATCTATGTAAACTACATGTTATTGTGTCTAAATTGGAAAGGGATAAGGCCCAGCTATCCAGTGAGAAGAGGACAAAGTACACGCCCCTGTCAATTTACCTCACTATGCCACTTTCTCGCTCCCATAATCACGTATTTTATTGGACGAGCTTTGGATGCAGAAGACTTTCATGCCTCTTTCAATAAATGGCGAGTTATTATGAGGAAATAATGTATTCGATGTGGCGACGAAAGTTACTGGGCATTAAGCGCGCCAGCAAAGGATGAACTCGTGTTTACATAACGATACAGTAAGAGCTGTGAGATGATAGTAGATTAATAAGAATGGGTGATGCCAATATAATACGTACAGCTTCCATAACCACTTCCCAAGATCCCAGAGCGAACAGATCCCATTCTACGGGGAGTTAACAGTTAGTCCCTCCCTTCATGACTGTTTTCTGTTTCTTCCAAGGGATCGTTTGCAGCAGCTCTCCTAACGACTGGCTTTCTCTGTTCTTGGGACTCTTCGCACTGCCCGTTTCCCTTCTTGTGATGGCTATTAAAACGACGAATTTCCACGTCTATTCACACTTCCTCAGCTTCGTTCTGAGAAAACAAGCTAATGCAGGCATAGGTGCAATCTTGAACGTCCTTCAATTTTCGGCCGATAAACAGATTTGACTGATGGAAAGATTTGAACGAGATATTCTACCGGCGGAGAGACTCGACCGAGAGACTCAAACGAGGGATTCGACGGAGAGATTCCTCGGAGAGACTTTATGGAGACACTCGATAGGGAGACTCGACTGATGGAGAAATTTGGCCGATGGAGGCACTCGATGGGGACACTCGACGGCGGCACTCAACAGCGACACTCGACGGCGACACTCAACAGCGACACTCAACAGCCACACTCGATGGCGACACTTGACGGCGACTCAGCTACGAGAAGTCAGTCAAGCAGCCTGCAGGCCAGTTATTTTAGGAGGCTTGTCTTCAACCTATCAAAATGTCGGCTGCTTTTCCTCCTGCAATAGCCCGACGTTGTTTCCTCTTCAAATAGGTGAACGGCGCTGCCCGGCGTTTGCTTCCCTCCTCTTGTGCTCCCGACAGCTGTTTACTTCTGCTTCCAACAGCCGGAATTTTCCTTCTTGCCACCGCTTTCAACAGCCCGTTTTCTCCTCCTGCGCGACGGCTCTTGTGATGACCGTTTTTTCCCTCTGCAAATGCCTCCTCCACCTAGCCCTCGAGGTAGGTTGGGGAGGCATGTCGAAGAAGGAAGAAATAGTCACCGGAAGAGCTGTTGAAACAGGGGGGAAACGGGCTATTAGAAGGGTCGTTGAAAGAGGGGAGATTGGGCTGTTGGAACCATCTTTTCTGACCCTCAAGGGATCTAAATTGCTGACTGTTGCACAGATTTCCCCTCCGATATTACCCTCGCTGCCGAGACTTCTTCGAGGCTCGACCCGACGTCGGACGAAGACCTCAAGACCCGACCGACCAAGACGACAACTATAACCCGACTTAACGAAGACGTCATGACCCGATGAAGACCCGACACGACGAAGACCCGACACGACGAAGACCCGACACGACGAAGACCTCAAGACCTAACGAAGACCCAACTTAAAGAAAAACTCAAAGAGCATGAAACGGACCTGGCGCAAAGAAACAGTCATACTCAGTTCGTCAAAGAGGCCAAGGACCATTACATCGGATACATCATCGATCAACACGGAACAATGCAAAGAATTCGAGGGCCCCGTCCTTGATTGCAAGAAGTAGCAATTCTACTTGGAGTTCTTTGTTCGTAAATAAAGAACCGTTTACCCGGAGTTGGATATCTTTGTTGGTTCGTTTGTTTATCATGGGCGCGTTAAGGGATTTATTTGGAATGGGTGTTCTCGTTTGCTGCTTCCATGGCTTTGAGCACCGTCGCACGTTAGACGAGTTCCTCCAACAGCACAAACAAAATCGGAAAAGTGTGAAACAAGTCTCGCGACCTCTCGAAGCTTCTCACAGTCTCTCGCAGTGACTCCCGCAGCGGCTCTCGCATGGACTCTTGCAGCAGCTCTTGCAGCCTCGTGAAGCGACTCTCGCCATGGCTCTCGCAGTGGAGGGCGGTGGTCGGCGACGCGTCGGCGACGCGGTAGTATTGGTGGCAGGTGCCAGTCGGTCATCGCGTGTTAACGACTTTCCTCTACTTCTTCAGTCTCCTTGTACTGCTACCTGCGGTGCTCGTACCTTAGCCATTGCCGCTGTAACTGCCGCAACCAGTAGAACTGCTACTGCTGCTACCGCTAGTGGTGCCGTACGAGCAGTCGGCCTACTAAGTCAACGCACGGGGTTTTCGGCCACCCGGGGTTCTCGGCCACCCTGACTGTGACCGTGACGGTCAGGAAAATGCATACAAAAGCATAACACAATGTAATAAAATGAATTTAATCGCATTTCTAATTATTCAAGCTGCCATTTAAAATATATATCTTCCCAATTTAACTAACTAACTTATTATAATATTCTAGGCAGATCTAATAGTCAGAATATCCAGTCTCTAAGCTTTATAACTTCCTTAATCCATATAAACACTTTATTTAGGTCTAAATAGACCTTTTGCCTCTTTTTAGGTTATAATTCCTTATTTTTAACCTTTAATTATATTATTATAAGATCTTAAGTTACTAATATAGTATTTTTACAATCTAAAGACTTCCTAATCTTCTAAAATAATAGCTAAACTATCTTATTTAAATTAATAAAACTAGAAATTATTAATAATATATAATAAATTTCTCTTAATACTTAAAGGATCTTAAAAATATAATCTAATAATTTTTTCTTTATTTTAATTAATATTTTTATAATATTAATTATATTATTAATTATTAGGTTTATAAAAAGCTTTACTATTATAATTAGCTATAATCTTAAGCCTTTTTAGCTAATTAGAATATTTTTCTTAATTATTCTAGCTATTTAAACTATAAAATAATATAATAAAAATATTATCTTCCCTAAAAGTATTACTTTATTAATATTATTAAGCTTTCTAATTTTATAATAATATATATTTTTAATTAAACTAAAAATTAAAATATTAAAAAGCTAAAAAAATAAAAAATATATATAAAAATAGAAATATTAAATAAATATTATTTTTAAAGCATTTATATATAAAATTATTAATATAATAATTATTATAGCTATTAAGAATAAAAAGTCTTTTATTAGTTAGATTTTTAAGTATTATCTTTAGAATAAAGATATTTTTAAACTATTTAATTGCAATATTATTAGAAATCTAGCCTTATTAACTTACCTTAAACCTCTAAAACTTCAGAAAGTTAAGATTTAAAGGAAACTACTACTATTAAATACTCTTGCCCTTAAATATTACTAATAGCATTAATGCCTAGCTATCTATTAAAATATACTTAATAATTATAATTTAATAATGCAATCCAGATTACTTTATTATTACAATCTTCCTCTCTAAGCTCCTAAGTATAAGGCTATTATGCCCTTAGCCCTCTATAATACTAGCTTTATTAATATTATAGTAATTTTTAGGGCAAATACCTCTAATTAAAAGTAATTAAAGCAACTAAAAGAATACCTTTATAATATTAATTATTACCCTATTAAAATATAAAGTATTAATAACCTTACCTTTAATAATATAAACCTTAAGGTTTCTAATTAAAAAGGCCTAAACTTAATATTTTCTAAATAGTTAAAGATCGCCTCCTTCCCTAAGGATCTAAATTGCAAACTCTTATAGCTATTAGTGCATTAAAGTAAAGCCTAATTATTACTACAATAAAATCCAATCCTATAAGAACCCTTCCTAATTATTAGAAAGTTATTACTAATTATAATAAGCCTTATAGTATAATATATAGCTATAAACGCATTTACTAATAGTTATATATAATACGCCATATACTTATGCAGCTTTATAGATAGAAACCCTATTCTTAATAAGGTCTAGAGCCAAAGAAATATCATTTTCTATATATTAAGGCATTAGGAATAAAATAAAGTAATTTTTATAATTAGGGCTATTAAATTGATTAAATTATTGCGCGTTTTATGCATAATAGTCATAGTATTATACGTGGAAAAGGGTGGCCGAGAACCCCGGGTGGCCGAAAACCCCGTGCGTTGACTTAGCTCCGCACCGGGTTGGGCGCGGAGGACGCGGGCGGGGAGCTGCGGGAACGGGCGGAAAGGGGGAACAGGCGATGCCAGAGGAAGGGCACGACGGCCCAAGCAGATTCGTCGGGGGGAAGCAGGGCCGTAACCAGTTGGCAGCGGCGTTGGTGTTGGTGTTGGCGTTGGGGAGGCGGCGTTGGCGACGCGGGCGATTTGGCGGCGACGGCCCGGTGGCATTGCTCGCTATAAAATCGATCAGTAAAGCTGGAGCCTCCAGGCCTCTCTCTCTACTGGATGTCTTACATACACAACACCCCCTCCCAACGCCTGCCGCAGGCTCCTCGCCTTCGGTTCGATCCGCAAGTCTGACCCTGACTGCCGTTGTTGGCCGCTCCCTGACTGCCCCCGTGACGTCCCCTATGACTGTCGCTGTGGCTAATGTTGTTGCCGTTGACTCCAGAAGCTGCTGATTGCCCCCGTGACTGTTGCCATAGCGAAAGAACCTCTCCGTCCTGGATAGGGGTTGAGTCGTCTAGGTTGGGTAGGTGGAAATGATGATAGTGCGATCAGACTGGAATGAGTTAGGGAGAATCTGATGAGAGAGAGGATGAGATAAACCTTGGGGTCCTTCAGAACCTTGGGCGTGTTCAATTGAGTCAGCCTATCGACCAACTTATCTTCTGTGAGGACAGTTGCGTTAGAAGTCGGGGAAGGCGGTTGTGGACCGCTGCGAATAGCTTCGACCTTCATGGAGGGATTTGAGGGACCCTTCTCCGCGGGGGCGGGCCTGCGGAGGTCTTCTTCTGCGAGGCGGGCTTCTTGTAGGCGGTCAATCGAGCTGCACGGCAAAAAGGACCTTTGTGGCGGGTGATTGTGGTGACCAGCGGCATTACTAAGGGGGCCTCTCTGCCATTTGGAAGCAAAGCTGGAAGGTGCGCCCACTCCGTGTTCTTTGCCTTCTGTCGGTTTTCATCGCTTCAATCACGAGCAACTCGTGGCGGTTAAACAGTAGACAATGTGACGGACATAACGATTGAAGAAGTGGCGTTATGGCTCAATTCATTATAGCTCAAAAAATAGCAATCCCACGTTTCATTTCTTCCTTTCATGGAGATATTATGGTTTGGTTTACACAGCGTAGGTAGGTCGCAGCGAGAGCACATGTTTGCTCAGGGCTACCTACTGGCAGTGGTGGTTAGGGCGAAGCATGTTGGGTGGTACCACTGAGGGCTCTACAGTAGAGCCCGGGGACTGCAGGGCGGATGGTGGCGGGGGTGAGCAAGACTGCCTGGTCTATTGGCATCGCAACGATTGAGATCGTTGCTGTCGTTAATATTTATGGATGGGAATTTGTTATCTAGTCACGCTGGCAGCTTCTCAACCACCCCATTCCGTTGGAAAGTCTTAACCTCTTCTCATACATACCAGACTTAGCTCGTTTGGTGTTGTTCCTACTGATGTTCAAGGAGGTCCTTGACCCGAAGAGCTGAATTTAGCCGAGGAGATGCCGAAATGGATGGCGGAAGCTGTGATAATGAAGGCAGTACGAATAGTTCACTTGAAATAAGCCGTTGGAATCAATGTCTGCATAAAAGGTAAGGTACCGACAGGATGTGAGTAGTACGCAAAGCTCAAGAGCCTCCGTAATATCCTGCGGTCCTTCCTGTTGCAATATTATTCTGCCCAGCGTTGGTGCTGGAGCTTCTCAGCGAAGAGTTCGCTGAGAAGCTCTGGCAGAAAGAGGGCGGGAGCTGTTTGTTAGTAGTATCCAAAATATTATCCAAAATATTATCCAATTTCTCGGTCGCGTTTCCAAGCCCAGACCGGAATCACCTGGATCCCCTGTGGTATCAACCTGACCAAATGGCGCTCGCACATTTCTGAGGCCCAGACCGGAATCACCTGGATTCCCTGTGGTATTAACCTGACCAAATGGCGCTCGCACATTTCTAAGGCCCAGACCGGAATCACCTGGATTCCCTGTGGTTTTAACCTGACCAAACGGCGCTCGCACGTTTCTGAGGCCCAGGCCGGAATCACCTGGATTCCCTGTGGTATCAACCTGACCAAACGGCGCTCGCACGTTTCTGAGGCCCAGACCGGAATCACCTGGATTCCCTGTAGTAGAAGTCTGCCTGAACTCGGCCCTTCATGTCGCATTCCTTGAACGTCGGTCTGTGTCCATCAGTCCCAACTTCGGACTTGAAGCACTCTACTTCTGCTTTGGTATGCGTTCAACGCCCTTGAGCATGAAATACTTGTGGCATGTAGTGCATCGCATATATGCCGGGTTACCCTTAAAGGAGGGCACGTAGCAGAACCCCTTGTGGTTTGCCTTGTTCCTGTTGCAGTTGGGGTTAACGCACTTCTTATCGTCCAGGGGCACCTTCGCTGGTTCCGTTCATTCAACGCCGTTCTTCACAAAGCTATCCCAGCATCTTGTGCATCTGTAGTGAGCTGGGTCGCCGGAATGGCCTTCCTCATACCTGAACAGAGTCCAATTCTCTTTCGTGCGATCACAGTTCGGGTTGCAGCACCCATCCGGCGAGACATACTTATCCTCAGGACGTCGCTCTCTCTGATGTTTTGTGAGGAACCTATCGCACCCCTGACAGCGGTAGGCACCTTCTTGGTCTTTCACCTTGAGCCATTTACCTGTATAGGTTTCCGCTGTAACGTCGCAGTGTGAATTAAAGCATTCTCGTGTGGCTGGGATCAAATGTGAACCTAGCACTCGGTCTCGGCTGTTCTTCTGGAAATATTGGTAGCATCCCATGCATCTCCACTTACCTAGCATATTCTCAACTTTGAACCAGTTATTATACTTGAAGTCCTTTTCTCCTGCTGAACAGTTGAAGCAGCTTCGTTCACCATCGATAAGCTGGTGTCGCGTCTTCCTCTCGGAGGCATTCTGCTTGAACCATTGGTGGCACGGGAGGCGTCGGATGAACCCTTCGTCCGCTTCGTGTCCCTCCTCAAACGCCCAGCCATCGGAGAAGTTCTGGCTGGTGTGGACGCAAGCAGGGTTCTTGCAAACTCTGTTCTCCGGAATGCACAACTCGACGCCATGTTGCTTGAAGTGCTCGTGGCACATGACGCATCGGACAAAATCGTCATCTCCGTGGTGCCCCGCCTCAAATGCCCAGGTGGTGAGCTTCTTCTTCGTGCTGGGACAACTGGCGTTCTTGCACTTCTTGTCCTGCTCGGGAGTATCGATCGAGCAGCAAAACCACTCGAGGTCTTCTTTCTTCGCCACCAACGAAACCCGAGTAGTCACCGCGGCCAGATGTCGCGTGCATTGGCTGTTTGTGCACGGCTGTGCGTAGCATGAGCTGCACTTGTAACCGATATTCTTGACATGTAGACTACCCACTCGCGGAATGTGGCGTACCGGTGGCATTCAACACATTTTGTCGCATTGAATTGATGGTGCTGGATGGGTCCAGCGGAGAGTGCCTCTTCAGGCTTTCGCTCAAGCGCATCTGGAACTTCCACGCCGAATGTCGAATAGCCCCAGTCGCATACGAGGCATCGCCAAATACTGGTTTCGATGTCCTCGATATAGAAGTTGAACGTGTTCAATCTGGGGCCCCTCGTTCGGCAGGCTGCATTTGCGCAAGAAGGGATTGTCGTCGATGGTTTGCCAGTCCCCTCATTCTCTTCGAAAGCACATCGGATAGTGTTGCATCCGGTGCAAAGCTTCTCATCGCCCCAGACGTAGACTTCGGTCGTTGACCCGAAGCAGAAACTGCACGCATCAGTACTCTCCACATCCTGTCGCTTCCCAGCCTCATCGGTCTGGTCCCATTCCCTATAGTTAGCCCTGGCAAAGGTATGGCATCTATGGCAGCGGATCGAGCTTGCAAAACCGTATAGATGAGCGGTTGAAGGGATCTGTATCCCGCAGTTGAGGTTTGAGCATTGGCGAGGATTGCCCTTTGCGAACCATGCAGTATTGATGGCATCGCGATTCCACCTCAGCTCACGGCCAAAGTATCCATTGGTTGTGCCCGCCCGTGTACGCATCAGACCGCCATTCCGAGATCCGAAGGCGTAGCAACCATCGCAGTATTGAGGCGCGAAGGGACCCTGTATCGACCTTAGCCTTGTAGCGGTGGTAAACTCACCACCAATCTCCATTTCCTTGACCTTGCGCCGTCGACACTCGGGGTTTGCACAGTGTGTCGCCTGGACCATGTTGCCATTGACGCCTTGCATTAGTGGCCACGCTTGGTTGAGCGAAGCGTTATGCAACGCGGGTAGCTTCAGACCTTGGCGGAGCTTCTGCACAAGGACGTATGATGCGTCGGAGCATCGGGACACTCCTCTTGGCCGATGAACCGGGTGGTATGTCCCGAGATAGACCATAAGGAGGCCCTCGAGGAAGACTGGGAGCCCCCTCTTCAGGTCTTGTTCCTCTCCGGGGAGGACATGGGGGTTTGACCAGGTTCCGGCCATGAAGAAGTGTGGAACCACATCGGCTTGCCCACTAAAGCTGTAGTGAAGTGAGCGACGGGGGCATGACCGATTGCATTCAAGCTCGTGCTGCCGAAGCCTGATATAACCACCCTGCCGGGCATTCGTGGATCCGATATACACCTTTGCCTCCATAGATGCCTGCATGTCGACATTAGCCCTGACAGCTTTAACCGTCTTACGCTTGGAGAATTTGGAGGATCCTCTCTGCACATTGGAGGATCCCACGCGAACCGGGATATCGAGGTAGGTCAGCCGGTGGAGAAAGCCATGCGGAACCTTGGGCATTCCTAGCAGATCGATGGGCCTGATATCTTTCTTGCCCAAGATCTGCTGTGCCAGCCTGGGCATATGGTCGAGTATTTCTGCCGTCAGTTCTTCGTGTCTAACTCGAATTAGCATCGACCTGAAGCCTCTGGTCATGGCTCGATCTTGTACGCCCCGCGCCATCCAGGCCGTGACGGGACCGTCTTCGTCTGAACGAGCCCATGTGCAAAGTCGTTCAATTATCGTGGCAATGCGGTCTTGGAAACAGAGCACGTCTTTGTCATCTGCTGGCACGGGATTAGCTTGGTTGTACCACTCAATCCACTGCTCTGCCGTCTCTGCTGCCCCAAGGCACTGCTTCTTCGCTAGTCGGCGGGAGGGTCCTTGTCTGGCTCGGACTCGCTTTCTAGTAACAGCAACGGCACTGCTATCCTCGTTGTCGTTGTCGCTGTCATCGTTGTCGCCGTCTTCTTCGTCTTCTTCTTCTTCTGCTTCTTCTTCTTCGTCTTCTGTATCACTTAGCACAAAAGTATCATCCTCAATGTCACAAAATAAATCGGCTGCATCTGAACCAGCCCCATACTCAACGGCTTCTTCTTCTCCTTCTTCTTCTTCTTCTTCGTTCTCGTACTCGTCGTCCACTTCAGCACGATGCAACCCAGCTTGCGTCTCTGGGCGTCTCTCTCTCTCGTGGGAGGAGCAGACGCGGGAAACGGTCTGTAGCTGCTGCACTTGGTCGTCTACTTCAATGGTTAATAAGAACATTGGTGAGATCAAGAAGCCATCGTACCTCTCCGGTCAGAGTCTGGGATTAACGGGGCAGAAGTGCGGCTGCCCGCGTTGACGCCCTTGGCGAAAAAATCCTTGATGTTCGATTGTATGGGCATTCTCGCGAGACAATATATCGTCAATGGTATAACTGAGATTTTCGCAAGGAAGTCGGAGAATACGTTCGGTGGTTGTGAGAATGGAAGATGAATTCTTAAGATGTCTGCATTAAACTCCAAGTACTACAGTACCTACTGTCTATGGCTGCTCTTTCATTACTGGTCGCTCCTTCCTAATTTAATACTGCTGGTACTGGGATCAACTTAAACACTTCGTAAATGGTATTTGACTGAACTGGGATGATATTTAATGCTATTTGATTGGATATTAATACAGGAGTGCTCAGGTACGTACCGCTAGTCTGGGTGCGTAGGCGGCGCGTTAATTCGGGGTGCAGGCTCGACCACTGAGGGACGCGACCACTGCAGGGACGCGACCAGGGACGCGACCGGGGACGCGATCAGAGGTGTTATCAGAGGTGTTATCAGAGATGTTATCAGAGACTTCGATTGTGACTTTGCATTTTCCGATTTGTATTTTTTGTCTGGTGGACCTTGTCTAATGTGCGTGCCAACGTCGTACGGGGTACTTACTACTCTTATCTCATTCCCTCTAGCTCTTATCTACTCATCCTGCTCCTGTTGCTCCCACTGCTCGAACTGCAGCTGTAACTGCCCATACGCCTGCTGGTATTGCTGCTCCTGCTCTACTGCTACTGCTGCTACTACTAGTGCTAGTACCAGAGCAGCTAGCTATTAGGTCTTGGCCGGCTGGCTCCGCAACGGGCTGGGCGCGGTGAGTTGCACGACGGCTTAGGTGGCCGGGAGCTGCGGGATGGAGCGGGCGACGCGAGGGCGACCGGAGACGCAGGGCGGAAGGGCACGACGGCCCAAGCAGCTTCCTCAGGGTTGAGGGGGGTAGGTTGGTTGGCGGGCGCGGGCGCGGGCGCAGTGAGGGCGGAGCGGCGGGCGAGGGCCGGGGGCACTAAAGGCGGGACCGGGCATCCCAAAGCCGGGAGCAGGAGCGCCGAAGGCAGGGCCGGCGGGCTCGAAGGCGGATGCGTGCGCGCGGGGGAAGGGCGGCATCGTGGTGGGGGAGGCGGCGGCAGCGTTGGAGGGGAGCGCGGCGTGTTGTTAATAGGGACACTCTCGGCCACGATGGCCTTGCTGGCCGCACTATAGAGTATCCATGAGTGAAAGTTCCTCGATATGCATGTAGAGAATATACCATATGGCAATTGCCATAAAAAGGGCGACGGTCCTCGACCTCCTCGTCGGCCTCCTCGTCCTTAGCCTTCGTGGCCTCCGATGGTGATGTTGACGATGTGCATCTATAATTAAGCCGTTAGTAGGTAGTTCTCATAGAGCTAAACGGGATTTGACATACGGGGGAGAGAGGGGTGGGGAGTGAGAGGGTGTGGTTAAAAGGTGAAGAATCAGAGATGTTCATTCTCAAGCCCCGGCAGGGTGTGCTCATTTTTTCGATTAAGTGCTACTGGCACTTCAATGCTGTATGTTAAGTAGCCCCAGTCGCATACCAGACATTGCCAAATGTTCCTTTTGGTGTCCTTTATGCAGAGGGTGAAGCTTGTCTTTACCTTACACATAGACCTGTATTGTCGAATCGCAGCAGATGTCGCAGTTGATCGCATTCTTCGCGTCTTGGTGTTCAATCTCGGTCGGTTTGGCCCCATTCCCTCTTGTGACGTCGGGCCATCTTTTGTCATTTTTGGTTCCTTTTTTAGTTATTGCTTTCCTAGTATTAGCTTAGGTAGTAGGGGTTATAGGAGGTATTTTATCCTTTATAATATCCTTAAGATTTCTCCTTTTTATATTTATACTATTATTTATTAATCTTAATAGCTATAATAATATATTTAGTAAGGGTATTAAATTATTTAGCTTTATAGATTTTATTCTTAATTTTATCTTTAAGTTCTTAATAAAAGATCTTAATAAATATATTATCTTTTTATTTAAATTTAATAGTAATTTATTAAAATATAATAGTATAAATAATAATAAATTTAATTTATTTAATCGTATAAATATTAATAATTATTTATTATTCTTTATTAATTATTTTAAATATATTTTTAAGTATAAAATTAAAGTTATTTTATTATAAAAAGATATTAATAGTCTTCTAATTATATATATTTTTATTATTATAATTAAAATAGTTCCTTATAATAAGTTTAAATTATATAGCTATAATGCGTTTTATATAGTTATATATATATATAATTCTTCCTTTAATTAAAATAAGTTTATATAGGAATTATTAAAAGTATATTCTAAAATATATAAGAAAAAGTATAATATTTTTAGAATTTCTATTAAATAATTCTAATTAAGGAGGCTTAATTGCTTTATTAAGGTTATATTTTCTTTTGCAATTTTAAATAGGGGGTCTATTTTATAATTAGGCATATAGTTCCTATACTATTACTTAAAGCTATTAGACTTTAGTAATAATCTTTAGGCTTACATATTAAGCATTATATATAAAAAGTGTCTTATTTAATATAGAGCTTAAAGTATTAATAGATTAAGTTTTAGATATATTTATAAAAGTATAATATTACTTAAAGTTAATATAATAACCTTTTAAATAAGAGCTTTTAATATATAATAATTTAGATTAATTCTTAATAGATATTATAGAGTTTATTTATAATATTATTAGTAGAAAGGCTAGAGCATTATATTAAATAATATAAAAGAGTTATAATAAGAGATATTATTATATTGCTTAATAGTTAATTTAATAGGGAAAATAATACAACTACACAACACTACGACCCATAAGATAGCATATAGGGTAGGTAGTGGAGGGAGGGAGCAAGACTGGAGGAAAAGAGGGTTTTCTATAGGAAAATGCTAAAATAAATATAGCTAGAGCTTATAGCTAATAGGAATAAAATAGAATTAAATAATTAACTAATAAGAGATAATAATAATACTTTAAATAAAATAAATAAATTTTAATTCTTTAAAGGGAAAATATATATTAAAAGAGTCCTTCTCTTAATAAGGAAATCCTTCCCCTTTATATTAAAGCTAGCTAATTATAACTAAATATATAAACTAACTAAAAATCTATTAATTAATAAAAATCTTTTAGGCTTTATAATTATTTATTTTTATTAATTATCTTTTTTTATTATTATAAACCTCCCTATAAAGAATAATTTTTATCCTTAAGACTTAAATTCTTTATAATACCTTAAGATTAACCTTTCTAATTTTATTATTTTTTTATATTTATTTCTTTAAAAAAAGCCCTTAATCTATTTAATTATTTTCCTAAAAATAAAATTCTTTTTACTAAAAGAAGCCTAATTATTCTTTTAATTAAATTAATATATTTAATTTATTATTAATTAAGTCTAATTTATTTTTAATTAAATCTAATTTAATTTAATAGAATTAAAGTATTTTAATTAGGTATTCTTAATAGTTAAATATTTAAAATATAGGCCTAAAGATATTTAATATAGGGCTTAAAGCTATTAAGCTTTTATAAAATAATAAAATAAATATATATTTAAATATTAAATATTATATTTAAAATAATATAATTAAAGGAAATAAATTAAATAATATAATAAAAGGAATATAAAACTAATAATATTAAAAACTATTTAATCCTTTAGAATTTATAGGCTTTTATAGAATTATAAGAAAAAAGGGTATTAATATAAATAAAAGCTTCTAAATTAAAAAAAATAATATTTAATTCTATTTAGGCTAAAAGGGTCATAATATAAATAACCTAAAAGTTATTTAAGTATTATATTTTAAAGTTTTATTATATAGGGACCTAATAATAGCTCTATTACTCTTAAAAAGCTAAAATATAATAGAAATAAAATGGTTTTTTAGGGTCTTTATAATCCCTACTTATTAAAATATTAAGATTAATCTATTAAGAATATATATAATAAAAGTCCTAATTTAATTTAAAAATAATATAAATTAATTAGGCATTTTATTTAAATTAAAGGCTAAAAAAAGCTAAATAATAATATTTTATATATTAAGCATTTTAGGATTATTTAATAGCTTAATAAGATTAAAGAGCCTACCTTTATTTATTATATTAAGGCATTTTAATCTATTAATTATTAATTTATTAATAATAATTAGCTTTTATATAAATAATTAATTAAATATTTAAATAGCTTTTTTTTTAATAATTTCTAAAGGGCTATAAATAATACTAAAAATTATAATATTATCTATTTCTTTAGGGATTATAATAATATCTTAAAAGGGAATAAGGTATATAGCTTTATAAATAGAGCTAATATTATAATAAATATATTAATAATTAAGCTTTAGGGCCCTAAAATTAGAATTATATAATAAAGGAATATAAAATTAATTAAGCACTCTCTATATAGAAGGTATTATATAAAATATATTTTCTTATTTTTATATTCTTTTTAGGCAATTAAAGGCATAATATAGTCTATAATTTATATAAAAAGGGGCAAAATAGGTAAGGCTTAATATTAATAAGAATTAATCTTATTTATAAAATAGATAATATAATAGCTCTTTTAAATAGGAATTATAAAAAATCTATATTAATTAATTAATTAATAATTATTTTAATAAATTAAATTTATAGGCTTATTATAAAGAGGAATATTAATAAATTAATACTAAAAGGGGCTTAAATCCTTTATTAAATTATATAGCTATAAATATTTTAAGACCCCAAATTACTAAATATTTAATTCCTTAAAAGTAGCTTATAAAAATAGCTAATAAATATATTTAAACCCTTATTTTATATTATTAAGTAATATCTAATTAAGATTATTTATTAAAGCTAATATTTAATCTCTTAAGGGAAGGTAATTATTTTATATTGCAATATATTATTATAAATCTCTTATTACTATAAATTATATAGGTATATATTCTTTAATATAAATATTTATAAGGCTATATTAAATAATTAAGGCCTTTAAAGAATATTTAATAAATAATTAAATATTAAAGAATATATAGATTATTATAATATATTTATAATTCTATTTATCTAATTAAGCATAAAAGGGGGGGTAAAAGACCTTAAAGTAATAAGAAAGGGATATATTACTTAAGACCTATTAAAAAGCTAAAGCAAAAAGCTTATAATAAAGATTAGCTCCCTATTTCTATATATTAAAATAAATAATATATTTAAAGCCTTAATTAAAAATATAAAATATTTAATAAATATTTTTAAAGTTTATTAATTTTATTATAAATTATTTATTATAAATAATAATTTTTATATATATAGGAAATATATAATCTAAATTTTCTTTATAATAAAATATTTATTTAATACCTTTATTTAAAAATATAATTAATAAATTTAAAATTATTTAATTAAATAAATAATATTTAATAATTTTTATATTTAAATAAATAATAAAAGGATTAAAAGTAATAATAATTAAATCCTCTATATTATATTTAATTATAATAAGAACTATTTATAAAATAAATAATTTTATTTCATTTTTGTTAATAAAAATATAAACTATACTTTAAATATTTATATAATATTAAGCTTAAGAAATATTAAAGTCTAATTAGGGAGTCTATAATAGCTATTAAATATAAAGATAAATAAATATAAATTATATATAAATAGTAATTATTAATAATATAGCTATTAAGAATTTATTATATAAATAGAATTAGCTTTTATTTTTATTTTAATAAATAATAAATAAATTATTTAAATTTATTAATTAACTAATAAAATTAATTTAAAAAGTATTAAATATTATTATTTAGGCTAGGGGTTTTAATTAAGATTATTACCTTTAGGGGCTAGAATTAGAGATTATTAATTCTATAAGCTATATAGGTTTTAAATATCTCCTTTACTATTTAAGAGAATAATAGGGTTAAAAGATTATTTAATTAAATAATTTATATATTTATTAATATATTAAGTAATTTAAATAAAGAGTAAGAATTATAATAAGAATATAAGAAGAGGGTTAATAATATAAGGAAAGTAAAATAAAAAGAAAAAAATAAAAGAGGATTTATTTACTTAAATATTTAAAGGTATAAAAAGAAATAAATAAATATTTTAAATATTTAAGGAATAATTTAAGCTTAAGGCCTTAATATATAATATATTTAATTATTTATTTGCTTATTTATTTAGGCATTAATATTAAATAATTACTTTTTGGTCTTTTATCCTTAAGATTAATTTAGATCTTAAGCTTCTTCTTTCTTTTAATCTTCTTAATTTTTTATTTTCTTTTTATTTAATTATCTAATTAAATATAATTCCCCCTCTTTTTATTATTTAGGTAATTAAGAGTATTAAAGGGGCTTAAATTAATCTCCTTAATATCTCTAATTAATTAATTAATTAACTTTAGAATATTAAATTCTATAAATAGATCTAAATATTCTAATTTTATTATAAGATAATTTAATTATTAATTATTAAAATTAGATTATATTAATTTTAAAATATAAATTCCTCTTTTTTTATTCTTTTTTTTTTATTAATTAAATAATTCCTTAATTTAATAATAAATTTACTATTTAGATTTATTTATAAATAGCCCTTAATTAATTTAAATAGCTTTTATATATTAAATTAATTTTATAAAAAAATAAAAAAGAAATTTTATAATTAAATTAAATTTATTAATTAGAAAAATTATATTTTAAAATTTATTATTAAAATTATTAAATTAAAAACTATAAAGCTTTAGCTTATATATATTTTAATAAATTTTATTTATAAATATAATTATTTAATCTAAAAGATCTTATATTAGCCTAAATACTTAAAGGCCTTAATTATAGTTTTTATAAAATATTAAAATTTAATTATATATTTATATTATATTTAAATTTATTTATTTAATATTTTTATTAAATAGGAATATATTTTTATTTTATTTTATATTTATTAATTAATTTTAAGCTTTATAAAAGGATATATATTAATTATATTTAGTACTTTTATAATAAATATAAATAGATTTCTTTATATAAATATTAATTAATTATTTTTATTATTAAAAAACTATTTAATTATCTTTAGAGCTTTATTAAGCTTAAGAATCTTAAGGTTTATATTATAAGAGTTCTTAATTAAACTAATTACTTTTAGATCTTAAAAATAGAGGAATTAGATAATTTTATATATAAAGATCCTAAAATAAAAATAAAAGTAAAAGATTATTAATTATAAAATAAAGAGTTTAATTTCTTCTTATTATAATAGTAATTAAGCTTTAATAAGCTATTAATTTAATAGGTTTTATTAATAATTAGCTTTAAAAGGAAGTAAAAAGGTAAATAATATAATTAATAAGGAATTAAATTCTTTAATAATCTAATTTTAAATTATAAAAGCCCTTTAGATAAAATAATAAAAGTTCTCTTATAAATAACTCCTTTAATATTTATCTAATAAGATAATAAACCTAACTATTAAAACTATAAAAATCTAAAAATTATAATAATATATTTTATAGTTTTTATATCTTATTAATTAAAGGATATTAAGAGAATATTATATACTTACCTAATTAAATAACCTATTATTAAAATAGGTAAATAGGTCTAATAGCTAAATATTATATTAGAAATACTATATTATACTATTCTCTTATTAAGGCCCTACTTTCCTATTATAGCTATTACTATTTAATTAAATAATTAATATTTTTTATTTTTAAATATATTAAAAATTTTATATTAAATATATTTTAAAATATTATATATTTTAAATATAAATTATATATTCCTTATTAATTTATAATAAAAATTCCTTATATTATTATAATTATTATTAATATACTTTTTATTTAATATATATATTATTATATATAGATTAATAGTAATTAAGAAATTATTTATAAATAATAAAGGTTTTTCCTTTTTTATTTATAATAATTTATTATTAATTTAATATATTTTTTTTTAATTAATTAAGATAATATTTATATTATTATAATTATTTTTATTTATTAATTTTTAATATTTAATTACAATTTTTCTATTTTTTTATTTTATTTTTTAAATTTCTTTTAAAATTTCCTTTTATTATTTTTTATTATTTTTTATACCTTTTTAGGTTATAAGCCTAGGTTTTATATTTAAGAGCTTTTAAAGAGTATTTTTATATTATTTTTATAAATCTTTATTAGCCCTTTCCCCTAAAAATTTAATTTTTTTAATTTTCCTTTATTTTTATTATACCTTTTTTTATTTTTTATTATTTTTATTTAATTATTTAATTATTAAATTATAATTAATCTAAATTACTTAAAATACCTTTTTTATTTATTTAATAAAACTTATTAAATAATATACCTTATAATTTAATTTATTAATTTTATTATTAATAATTCCCTTTTATATTTTAAATTATTTAAATTTAGCCTTAAATATTATAATTCCTTTAAATTTTAATTATTTTAATTAATTTTTATATTATTAAAAAGCTATAATTTCTAATTATTTAATTTATATATTAAACTTTTAATATATTTTTTATAATTTTTAAATTAAAGAATTTATATTTAAATTTCCTAATTAAAATATTAAATGTTTAATTTTAAAAGGAATAATTAATTAATTTATATAAAATAGATTTTAATAATAAAATTTAAATTATTAAGTTTAAAGGTAATAAAAATTATATTATTTAAGCTATTAAAATTAAGGCTTTCTTAAATAAAAAAAACTTTTAAATACTTTATATATTAAGGGATATATTAAGACCTAAAAGGCCTTAATTAATATAAACCTCTTATTAGAGGATAAACCTTTATTATAAATTAAATATATAAAAGATATTAAACTTATTTAAAATACCTTAAAAAACCTTTATAATTCCTTTAATTTTATTAATAAATTTCTCTTTATAAAGGAATTTTTTAATATTTATTTAAATAATTAATTTATAAAAGAATATCTTAATAAAATTAAAGAACTTTCTAATAAATTAGCTTTTAGGGATATTTAAATCCCTAAAAAAGTTATTATAGCTTAAGTTTTATATAATCTAAATAAAAGCTTTTTTAATTATATAATTAATATTTCTTAAGCTTTAAGAAATAATCTAAATATTTATATTTTAAAATCCCTATTTTCTTTCTATTAAATAAATCTAAAAGAATCTAAAACTAATTAAAGGGAATAAACCTTATAAAAAGTAAGAAACCCTAAAAAATTAGAAAAATAGGTCTTAAATGCACTAATTATAAAAAATAGGGTTATATTTCTAAAGACTATTATTAATTATATCCTTATAAGGCTCCTAAAAACTTTATAAAAATTTATAAAGCTTTAAAGGAGGAAAATAAGATCTCTAAAAAGAGGTCTAAGCCTAATAAGGCTATAGTCTAAAAAGAGAAAAAATAGGAGAAGCTATTATTAATTAATAAATTCCTATTTAATAATCTAATTAGCTTTTAAGACTCTAAAATAAAAGAAAAAGATTTTTCTTTCTCTTTAAATAGCTTTAAGACCTTAAAAGTCTTAGATCTTATAGATCTAAATATAAAAGGTTATAAAGTAAGAGCCTATATAATTAATAATATTTTAGAAAAACCTTCTAAAATACTTTTAGGAATTATAATTATAGAACTTTAATATTTTTTAATAATTTCTAAGGAAAATAGAGTATTTAATATATAAAAAACTAATAATAATAATAAAATTATTAATTTTATTTATAATA
>WMHX01000347.1:0-40940 GCA_013420875.1 Thelonectria rubi
TAATATAAATAATACTATAATTAGAAAAGGTTAAAGGGACTAACCTTTTTAGAGGGAGATATAGTACTTTTTATAATAAAGAATATTAATATAAAGCGACCTAATAAGAAGCTTAATTTTAAGTATATTAGCCCCTATAAAATCTTTAAAAAAATCTCAGAAAATAATTATAAATTAGACCTATCCCTAAAGGTTAGGATCTATTTAATCTTTTATATTTCCTTATTTAAATTAATAAAAGATACTATTATAGCTAAAATTAGTAAAGATTAGAATATAAAAGTGGAAGCTCTTAAGGAATATAAAGTAAAAAAGATCCTTAATATAAAAAAAGGAGATAGCTTTATTAAATACCTAATTAAATAGAAAGGCTATAAAAATAATAAAAATATATAGGAATTATTAGAATACCTTATTTATATATAGCGCTTTCTAAAGAACTTCTACTAATAATAATAAGATTAAAAATAGAAATATTAAAACCCTTTAAGGAACTCTAATTAATAATACCTATAGCGCCCAGGGACTATATAGCCCTAATAGACTACTGCTTATCTAAAAGAGCCCCCTCTTAGGAATAAATGCTATCCTCCTTATCTAGCTTAATTATCCCCTAAATAAATAAATTATTACTATAAGATTTTAATAACTTATATTATTTATATAAATAATTTAATTTAAATAAAACCTCTTGCAATTCTGCCTTAATTCTCTTAATATTAGACTTTACCTTTTTCTATTAAATAATATTTTATAAAATTATAAAATTAAAAAGGAAAGAAATAGAAATAAAAGGAAAGGAGCTTATAAAAAGCAATAATATTATTATTATTATAAAAATAATTGCATTTAATATATACTTAATAATAAAATAATTTTTTAGCTATTTAGTATATTTATTTATTCTTAAAATAATATAAATAAGGTATAATATTAATACTTTTAGAATTAATATATATAATAAGATTAAAATACTTAAATTTAGATTTAAAAATGCAACCTAATATAATAATTAGTAAAATATAATATAAAATAATTAAAAGAATAAATTTAATTAATTATAAAGGAATTAAATAAAACTAACTTTAAGGCCTTAAGGATAAGACTAATAAAGGGGAGATATTATATTATAGCCTATATTAGGACTAATATATATTATATACCTCTACCTATATTATATATTAATTATAAAAAGTTTATTTTAATTTACTTTATAAACTTAAATAAATTAAGGAAAGGGTTTACCCTAGATTACTTAATAACCCCTAATAAACCCTAATATTATAAATACTATTTAAAATATTTATTATTAGTAAATAGGAGGAAGCCCTTAAACTACTTTAGCTTTTAATATAATCGCTTTATATTAACTACTTAAAAGACTTATAATTACTTGCCTTTATTACTTTTAGCACTTTTAGTAATTAATTATTAAATAATATAATATTTATTTACTCTTTTATTACTTAAATTACCTTTAATATCCTAATTTCTCTATTAATAAAACTTAAAATGACCCTTTTTAGGTTTCTATATTAGGAATTAAACCGGACTATTATAGTGGGTATTATGGCCCATAACGAACTAATATATTATATAAATACACCCCATAAAAACCATACTAATTATTAAAGATCACTCTTTTAATCATAATCTAAAAAAAGGATCACCCTTTTAATCATAATCTAAGGAAAGGATCACTCTTTTTATTATAATCTAAAAAAAGGATCACTCTCTCTATTATAATCTAAGGAATTATATATATATACTTATTACTATTAAATAGGAGGAAGCCCCTATATTACCTTAGCTTTTAATATAATTGCTTTATCTTAATTACTTTTAATACTCTTAAGTAATTAATATATTAAGTAATATAATATTTAACTATCTCTTTCTATATTATTTAGCATAATGCCCTAGCCTCTCTGCTAATAATACTATAGAATGATCTCTAATCCTTTATGCTAGACATTAGGAACTAACCCGGACTATTATATATTAAAAGCTCTTATTTAGAAGGTTATTATATTAATCCTAAGTAATATTATATTATTGCAAATATATCTAAAACCTAACCTATTAATACCCTAAGCTCTATATTAAATAATGCACCTTCTATATATAATATTCCCCTAATTAATATAGAGGTTATTACTAAAGTCTAATAATTGCAAGCAATAGTCTAAGAGCTATATGCTTAATTATAGGCTTAAACCCCTATTTAAGCTTATAAAATAGGATATAACCCTAATAAAGTAATTAAACCTCCTTAATTAGAACTATTTAATAGAAGCTCTAAAGATATAATACCTTTTATTACCTATTTTAAGATATACTTCTAATAGTTCTTATATAAGCTTACTTTAACTAAAGGAAGGGTTATATATGCCTATAATTGCATAAAAGGCACTATAGCTATATAGTTCGAACCTATTATAAAGGACTACTTTAAATATAATAATAAAATTATATAGAATTAAAAGACTATTAATATCTTTTTAAAATAGAATAACTTTAAAATTGCATTTAAAGATATATTTAGAATAATTAATAAAGAATAATATATAGCTATTAATATCTATAAGATTAAGCAAATTAGATCTATTACTATTTATATTATTACTTTTTGCTAAATTATAATTAAATTTAAATAAAATAATAATATACTTATTAAGATCTTTTATAAAGGACTAAAAGAAGAAATTAAAGATAAGATCTTTAAGGCTAAATAATTTAATACCCTTATTAAATATATTACTATAGCTATTAAGATTAATAAATAATAATATAAATATAAGAAAGAGAAATCCTAAAAATGCTAAATTAGATGCAATACCCCCTATAACCCCTACTACCTAAATTAATATTAGGGAGGTAAGGGAAAGAATTAAGAATAATAAAATAGTAATACTTCTATAGAGATGCATATAAGTCTAATAGAAATTAGAGCAATTTAATAAGATTTCTTATAAATTATTTATTAGGATTATAATAAGAAAAAGCATATTAAATATAAATATTAAGACCCTAATAAAACTAATAGAAAGTTTAAACCTATATTTATTAAATAAGCCCTTAGAGCTATTATGTATAAATAGGGAGGACCTTAATTAATAATTAAACTAATTATTAAAAATAAAATTAAATATAAATTATTTTACTAAATAATTTATTATAATAATGCCTACTTTATGCATAAAAATAGTAAGAATAATAATTACTACCTTAATAAGCCTTAAGGCAATAATAGGTATATAATTATAATAGTATAATAAGGATATAATAAGATAAGAACCCCTAAAGGACTAGTCTAGCTTAATAGCTAAGCGCTCTATAAAGACTATAGTAAAGCCTAATTAAATAACTACTCTACATTCTAATAGATCTATACCTAATAAGCTATTTAAAAGGATACTATTAAATACCTTACTTAAAGACCTATCCTTAAAGGACTCTCTATAACCCTAAAACTAAGCAATAAGATACTTACTATAACTATATAATTTAATAATAAATAGGAATTTAATTCTATTTTAAGCAATAAAGCGCCTAATAATATTTAATAAGAAATTAGATAATAGTAAAATAATATTATAAATACTTACTAATAAAAATGCACTATTATATAAGAAATAGTAAATTTTAGCCCTATAAATAAAGAACTAATTAATTTAATTAAAAACGAATAAGTAATATTTAGAGCTAATAATAAGGCACTATTCTTAATAATTAGAGATTATAATTAAACTATAATACTAGAACTAAATATTTAATATTAGTATATCTTTCTAAAGGAAATTAAAAATACTTAGGAAAATAATATTATAAATAATAAAATACTTTTAGACTTTAATTTATATAATAGTAATACCTCTTAAAACCTAATCTATTAGGCAATATAGAAAGGATAGGACCCTAATATAGAAGACTTCTATATATATAGAATTATATAAGAAGAAATATATTGTAAGGAAGCGCCTATATTGCACTTAGATAATATGCCTATCCTTTTAATAATATATCTAGATTACTATACTATTTTATAGATCTTATATTTTAATTATAATTACATAATATACTTTATTAGCAAAATTGCAAATAATTATTACTTAAAATGCTTAGGAAATTATACTTTAAAATAATAGTACTATACTAATAACCTAATAACCTAATAAAATATCTAAAGATTATAATACCTAAAGGTTAATATCCTTATAAAATATAATAAGCTATTCCCCTAGAAATATATAAATAGCATAAATAATATACTTAATTGTAGATTCCTAGAATATAAATAGTATAAATAAAAGAAAATTATTAATTAGTATTAAAAAAGCACTTAATAACCTATATAATTATAAATAATCTACCCCCTATAAATAGCAGAAGCTATAAAGATTGCAGAATAATTATAATAAGCTAATAAACTAATAAAAAATAATAAATGCTGCCTATAAAAGAGCTATAAGACTAGTAAGAGCTAGAGGAAATTATAGAACCTCTATAAAGAGCTCTAGGTGCAATATAAAGCTTAAGTATACTAAAATAATAAATAATACTATAAGTATAAATTAAAGGTAAATAATTTATTGCTTAAATAAATAGTAGAGCTAAAATAAATATTATTAACCCCTAAATTATTAATTATCTTTAGTTACTATAAAAAGATAAAAATAAACTATATTTAATTTATAATATTAAAGGAAAGTAATTTTAATATAAAAATAGACTAATTACCTATAAGATTAATTATCTTAAGGTATTTATTAAAAGATAGAATTAAGGTATATATTTTAATATTATACCTCTCTATATATATAACCTAATCCTAGATTATTTATAGTTATATTATTATAACCCCCTTATTAGCTAGTATATTAGCTAGGTATAAGCCTTTTAAGGTAATATAGCTAATAATATTAATTATAATTTACAATATAATATAAGATCTTAACCTTCTACTAAAGAGGATAGAGAAAATAGGCAAAGCTAATATAAGAATATTCCCTAACCTATTAAGGAATTAATACCTCTAAAAGGAATTAAATATTAATATAAAAAGGGCTAAGTATAATAAACGCAATAAATAATTGTACTCCTTAAATAATAATTTATATATATAAATAATAACCTTAAATAAAAGGCATTTAATAATAATAATAGACTATAGAACATACTAATATAATATTAAGTCTATAAATAACTATTTACTAAAAAAATAGAAATAAATCTATTACTATATATAGATTAGGACTATAAAATATAGCTTAAAGATAGAACTATAATTAAATTCTATAAGATTTATAACCTTAATAAAGTATAGCTATATAAGCTTAAGACCTACTTTAAAGATATATTAAGAAAAGGATATATTAAGATATTAAAATCATCTATAAGCTATTTAATTATATTTATTCCTAAAAAGAATAGCAAATTCTAGCTTATTATAAACTATTATATACTTAATAATGCAATAATTAAGGATTAAATATTACTACCTTTAATTAGCAAATTAAAGGATTAACTCTATAAAATAAAATATTTTATTATATTTAATCTAAAAAGAGCCTATAATTTAATCTATATTAAGAAAGGATATAAATAAATAATTACCTTTAGAATAAAATATAGACTTTTTAAATACCTTATTATGCTCTTTAGACTTATTAATACATTAGCTATATTTTAGTAGATAATTAATAATATACTATATAAGCACTTTAATATATTTATAATATATTACCTTAATAATATCCTTATCTTCTCTAAAATAGAAGAAAAATATATAAAATATATCTATATAATATTGCAAGCCCTCTAAAATATAAACCTATTAATTAAACCCAAGAAAAATCATTTTTATACTTTAAAAGTGGAATTTTTAGGATATATTATTTCTTATAATAAGATTAAAATAGACCTAAAGAAAATTTAAGCAATTAAAAACTAGCTAATACTAATTACTATTAAAGAAATATAAGCATTTTTTAGATTTACTAATTATTATTAATAATTTCTTAAGAATTTTAGTAAGATTACTATACTATTCTTAGAATTTATATATAAGGACTAAAAGTTTCTTTAGCTACTTAATATCTAGAAAGCCTTTAAATATATTAAGGACCTTATCCTTAGCGAATTAATATTTAAAATATTTAACCCTAAATAATTAATTAAATTTAAAATAGATGCCTTAGACTTTACTCTTAGTGCCTAGATTAAATAATATAATAATAAAGGACTCTTATACCCTATTATATTCTATTCCTATAAAATATATAAAATAGAACTTAATTACCTAATTTATAATAAAAAGTTCCTAGCTATTATTAATACTTTTAAGGAATTTTAATACTACCTCTTAAGAAGCTATTACTAGATTATAGTCTATATAGACTATAAGAATATCTTGCACTTTACTATAACCTAAGAATTAAGTAGATAATAATTTAAATATATTAAATACCTCTCTAAATTTAATTATATTATTAAGTATAAAAAAGGCTTAAAGAATAAATAAATTAATACTATTAGTTAAAAAATAGATTTTAATATTAGAAAGGTAAAGATTAAAAAATAATTCTTATACCTTACTCCTAAAGGATACCTTAAATAAAAATATATTATTATTACCTAGAAACTGCTATTAAACCCTTAATATCTTAAACTTATTAAGTAATACTATTAAGAATAGACTGGAATAGACTATATAATTAATAATCTAACCCTAGGAAAGAATAAATACCTAATAATAGGCCCTTAAATCTATATACCCCTAGTAGTATAATAATAAATTGCAATTAATATTTATAATTCCCTACTATATAATAGAAATTAATAAATAATAATATAAAGAATATAATAAAATTATAACTTTTATAAAATTAATAAGATTATTTAAAATATTATTAATAAATGCCCTAAGTGCCTAAAGCAATACCTTGCAATTATATAAAATATAATAATTTTTATAATAGAATAGGGAAATCCACTATTATAATAAATCCTAGAGTATAATTAGAAATAACCTAAATTTAAGAATACTAATAAATAGTATATACTAAAGGAGCTATATAAATAGCTTATATATAAAATCCATAAATACCTACTCTATAGATACTAAGGAATTAATAAAACCCTTAAATAAATTAAGATAATATTTACTTTTCCTAAAGTTAAGTAAATAATTAGGAGGATCCTTAAATAATGCCTTATTTATGAAAAAACTAAAGCATAATGCTATAAGCTATATAAATACTTATAACCCTAACTAATTGCTATGTAATTATAGGACTTAATTACTATAAACTTTATTATGAAACTACCCCTATTATTAGACCCTATAATAAATATGGCCTATAATAGCATTCTAATTATTATTAATAGACTTACTAAATTTTCCTATTTCATCCTATACTAAAAAGCAACTAATATAGAAGAATTTTCCTATATCTTCCTATAGAATATTATTAGCATATATAGCCTACTATTTAAGATCGTCTTAAATAGAGGACCACCCTTTTTCTCAAAATTCTAGCAATACCTTATAATAAGAATTAAACTAAATTATAAATTAAGCACTATATAAAGACCTTAGGTTAATAGATAAATAGAGTAAATAAACTAGATTATTAAAACCTACCTTTATTACTATATTAACTATCTTTAGAATAATTAGATTAAAAAGCTACTTATTATATAGCTAGCCTATAATACTATAACTAATAAAAGCATAAAAATTATACCTAATTATATAAACTTTAGATTTACCCTTAATGCCTATAAAGAATTATAGAATAGACTTATTATACTAGTAGCTATATTCGCATTAAACTAGCTTAAGAATTTATATAAAGAGCTATATATTGAACTTTCTTTTATATAGAACTAGTATAAATAATACTATAACTAGAAGAAATTAAAAGGACTAACCTTCTTAAAGGGAGATATAGTACTCCTTATAATAAAGAATATTAGTATAAAGCAACCTAATAAGAAGCTTAATTTTAAATATATTAGCCCCTATAAAATCCTTAAAAAAATCTCAAAAAATAACTATAAACTAGACCTACCCCTAAAAATTAAGATCTATCTAATCTTTTATATTTTATTACTTAAATTAATAAAAGATACTATTATAACTAGAACTAGTAAAAACTAGAATATAAAAATAAAAACTCTTAAAAAATATAAAGTAAAAAAGATCCTTAATATAAAAAAAGAAAATAGCTTTATTAAATACCTAATTAAATAAAAAGGCTATAAAAATAATAAAAATATATAGGAACTACTAAAACACCTTACTTATATATAGCGCCTTCTAAAGAAGTTCTACTAATAATATTAGAAGTAAGTAAAGCACCTATATTATTAAAACCCTCTCCTAAACTAAAAGATAACTAATTAATCTTATTAAGTATACCTAAAGACCGCAAATTACTTACTACCTAACCCTTATAAGCCTCTAAGGAAGGAAGAATACTATCCTCCTTATCTAATTCCTATATACCCCACTTAAATAATTTAGACCCCTTCTCCTTTACCCTCTTCTTAATCCTGTAAATCTAAGCCAAATAATTCATAGCTATTACTAATAATAACTAAAGCTTAGCTAATTAAGAATAGAGAATAAGGATATATTCCCCTACCTCCTCCTTATCCTCCTTAAGCTTTTTCTATTACTTTATGAGTTTATTTACTATAAATAAGGAATATTAATATATAAAAGTAAAAGGAAAAAGAAAAAATAAAGACCTATAAAATAAAGCCACTAAAATACTATTATAAATATATCTATAAAATGCATACTCCTTATAGCAACCAGTTCGACCCGAATTATCTATTATGCACTCTAGCTGCAGTTTATACTTAAAGCAATATATATAAGGCATATTAGTAGGATAAGAGTTTAGCTTAAGAAAATAAATAAAAAAATCACATTTAGAAGCCTTTTTAGATCTTACTTTAGATATATAACCTAATATCCTATTAGCATAACCATAAAGGAAGAATAATAAAAGGAGGAAATTTAACTAACCACTATTAAATTATAAGGTCATAAATATAGCCTTAAGGATAAAACTAATAAAAGGGAGATATTATATTATAGCCTATAATAAATTAATATATTATATAAATATACCCCATAAAAACTATACTAATTATTAAAGATCACTCTTTTAATTATAATCTAAAAAAAGGATTACTCTCTTAATTATAATCTAAAAAAAAGATTACTCTCTTTATTATAATCTAAGGAAAGGATCACTCTCTTTATTATAATTTAAGGAATTATATATATATACTTATTACTATTAGATAGGAGGAAGCCCCTATATTACCTCAGCTTTTAATATAATTACTTTATTTTAATTACTTTTAATATTCTTAAATAATTAATATATTAAGTAATATAATATTTAACTATCTCTTTCTATATTACTTAGCATAATGCCCTAGCCTCTCCGCTAATAATACCACAGAACGATCTCCGATCCTCCGCGCTAGACATTGGGAACTGACCCGGACCGTTATAGTGGGCCCCGACTCTAATATTCCTTGGGAATTGATCCAGACTATTATATAAATAATTATTTATTAATAATAATATTTTATTATTATTATTAAAAAGGTATTATTATTATAATTAAATATTATTTAAAAGTAATATAATAACTTTCTAAATAAGAGCTTTTAATATATAATAATGTAAACTAATTCCTAATAAGAAACCTAAAAAGAGATTATTTTAAATTTTATTAATAAAAAGGCTAAAATATTAAATTAAATAATATAAAGAAATAATTAAATATTATATTATTTAATAATTAATTATTAAAAATATTAAAAGTAATTAAAATAAAGTAATTATATTAAAAGCTAAAATAATTAAATTCTATTTAAATATTAAATAAAGATATTTTATATAATTAAATTCTTTAAGGGGTTTATTAAAGTTTATTTATAAACTTAAATAAACTTATTATAATTTACTAAATTTATATAATAAACTAGATAAACTTATTATAATTATAGGAGGAAATTTATGGGTACCTGGTTATATGCGCCCAGGGCGTCCAGCGCGTCCTGGCCCGTGACAAGGGACACTATCGACAAGGAACGAGTATCGACACAAAAGCACCATGTGTAGCAGATAGCCATTATCTTCCTCGGTTTCGATATTAGGAGATGTTAGCAATAGACGACACGATAATTGGAGTTAAACTGGCATTTGTTTGGCAATGACGGTGCAGGCAACACCTCGGATCTTATGCAGGTCGGAATCCCATAGCTCGACGAAGGCCTCGCGCTGGAACCATCGTTTGTTAATGAGCAAGGCGTAGACCTAGATGGATCAGCTCAAGTCATCCCTTTGCACCTGGATAGCTTCGTGGCATACCGCACATCCTCGATTGGCCACCAGCCTCCTTGGCAGCTTGAATTACCTTAGTGATGATAGTACTGTGGGATCTTGTGATCTGGCTCTCCTCCAGCTCGTAGGGAATGCATTCCCTGATTAGGTGTCGCAGGCGGAGGCAAACCTCAGTGACTTCGGAGGCTGGGATGCCCGACTCGACCTGCTCATGAAGATGCGAGGGGATGACTTATCCACTATCAGCCATGCCCTCGTTCTTGTCTCTTCAAGTCTGCTTTCCAACCCAATGCCGCACTACGCGACGAGGGGCAGAAGTGATGGACTTACGAGCTCTCTACTCCTCCCGAAGCCAGGGACGGCGATTCACACCATTTGATCCGCCTGCCTCCCTGTCGAAGCCAAAGAGGCTCTTCCAGCGCCGGCAATTGCCCATGATCTCGACTCCTTCTCCGAGGTAGTTAAAGATATCCCGTGAGAAAGGAAGTTGAGGGTGTTGATGATCCGAGGAAGCGGAGTCGTAGTGGCTGGGGCGCGATGGCCGCGGCTGGTTTGAGTTCCTTGATTACAAGTACGTGATGCGTTGAGCTCCCAAAACTCCCAGGAGCTAGTCACCGATGACGTCGCCGCGGCAGCCAATTGACGTCCGATAGCCTCTACGTCGGGGGCTTCTTGGGCCGCCAACCTCTGAACAGTGGCAGGGATCTCTCCAAACGAGATCCAACGTCCATGTTTGCTGATCCAACAATCGAGATTCAAGACCAACTCTGGAGTCTCGCGACGGATTCGAGCCTCGAGAAGGCGTCGCGCAAGCCATGGACAGCTTTTTACCTCAATCACGATGGACTCACAATGAAGTACGATGGACCACTAATGGGCAACGCACCTTATGCCTCTCTTACTTCCCGTATCTGACGACTCTAGCTGTCGGTATCCGAATCTCCTAGTTGCCGTGAAGTTAGGTGGACATTAGATACGGGCGATCTCTTACCGCCGAGAATACAATTATGCGTTTGCCTCTGAATCCCAGGTCCTGACCTGGTTCCAATTCAGATTGGCTGCCAACCTGAGCGCCATGAAACAGGCTGTTTGTCGGGTTGGTCGAGTGTCGAAAATACCCATCATTCAGACGTTGCGTCCCACGCTCGCAGACCCTCGTTGACAAGAGGATATAACGGACGGTAACAGACGGCTCCTATCTGAAATGCACCAAATTAACCCTTCGTTAGACCGTACTTCAGCTGTGCTGGCCGAAATGCATCGCCAATGCATCGACTGTGACGAAGGTTCTTGCGTGACAAATCTTGAGTTCCAGCGGTATTCGTGGAGGCGACTCCCGCATACGACCCACGCTTTCTCGATGGCCTCTAAAGCTACAGGAACAGTCCAAAGACAGCACGTCACTCACATCATTAGTGACTGACATCTTTGGGTATGAAAAACCAAAGTCACTTAGGTCGTTATGGGTGTCATCGTCGTGGTTGTCGTCATGTAGGGTTTGCAGGAGTGAGCTTTTCTCGGCCGCAGCAACGCAAAACGAGGTCGGATGGCGAAGGCTCTGCATCCTCGGAGCTGGGGGGACTGTGCGTTCTCGCTATTCGTTACTGGTAGACGGGGTCACAGTCTGTCTTGGACTGACAATACGTACAGACAAACTGATTCGGCAGTGATTAGAGTGGCTGTTGAACTGGAATCTCAACTAGATAGTCTCGACCAATAGAATAGAAAGATAAAATAAACTCGAAACGGGACGATAGCCCAATTGAAAACGGCCAGTGACAAGGTGCTGTAGTCCTAGTAAAATTAGCGGACTGCCCCGGCTATGCATGCCGAGCTTAGCGGACAGTGCGGCCAGAATCCCTTAAGCCTAAAGCGATTAGGTTTATTAGCGTCTATACCTCGCTAAAGCGAAAATATAATATTATCCTCTTTATATATTCTATACTAAATTTATTGCTAGTTACCTTATTAAGGTGAGATAATTTTTAATTCTAAGTAATATCTATAAAGGTAACTATTAGATAAGAGAGGAAAGAATTTTTATCCTTAAATATCGAATAATACCTTCTATTCCTCTTATTTCGCCTCCTTTTTAATTTTTAGGTTAAGGAATTTGAAATTTATCCGCTTAAGCTTCGGCAAGGTCGCAGACAGGACGTGTTAAATTAGGTTATGTACGTAGCCTTATGCATAGAAGGTTATGTGATTAATAGGCCCGCAGCCTAGTTATATAGTGGGCAGTAAATAGTCGCTAAGTTATAAGAAAGGAGGAAAAAGGGGCCCTTTAGGGTAAGAATAGATTTAAGAAGATAAATATATAAAATATAATATAATAAATAAAAAAAGATTATATTAAAAAATATATTAAGCTATTTAATAATTAATACTTAAATATATATAATATATATATTAATTAAATATTATAACGGTCCGGATTCATTCCTAAGGAATATTATAGAGATTGCCTATAGTATTGTTAGCGGAGAGGTCAGGGCATTAGGTTAAGTAAGTAAAAGAGTAAATAAGGTATTATATTACTTAATATATTAATTACTTAAGAGTATTAAAGGTAATTAAGGTAAAGCAATTATATTAAAAGCTAAGGTAGCTTAAGGGCTCCCTCCTATTTACTAGTAATAAATATCTTAAATAGTACCTATAATATTAAGGTTTATTAAGGGTTATTAAGTAATCTATTATAAACCTTTTCTAGGTTTATTTAGATTTATAGAGTAAATTAAGGTAAACTCTTTATAATTAGTATAAAAATATAGGTAGAGGTATATAATATATATTAGTCCTAATATAGGCTATAATATAATATCTCCCCTTTATTAGTCTTATCCCTAAGGCCTTAAAGTTAATCTTGCTTAATTTTTTTATAATTAATTAAACTTATTCCTTTAATTATTTTGCATTATGCCTTATTAATTATTATATTAGGTTGCATTTTTAAGTCTAAATCTAAGCATTCTAATCTTATTGTATATATTAATTTTAAGGGTTTTAATATTATATTTTATTCTTATTATTTTAAGAATAAATAAATATATTAGATAGCTAAAAAGTTATTTTATTATAGGGCATATATTAATTATAGCTACTTTTATAATAGTAATAATATTAGGGCTATTTATAAGTTATTTCTATTTAATCTCTTTCTTTTTTTAATTTCTTTATAATTTTATAAAATATTACTTAATAGAAAAAAGTAAAGTTTAATATTAAAAAGGCAAAAGCTAAGCTTTAAGAGGTTTTATATCAATTAAACTATTTATATAAATAATATAAGTTATTAAAGTCTTATAATAGCGCTTTATTTGCTTAGGGGATAATTAAGCTAGATAAGGAGGATAGTATTTATACCTAGGAGGAGGCCCTCCTAGTTAAATAGCAGTCTGCTAGGGTAGTGCAGTCCTTAGGCGCTATTAGTATTATTAACTAGAGTTTTTTAAAGGGGTTCAATTTTTCTATTTTTAATCCTATTGCTATTAATAGAACTTCCTTAAGAGGCGCTATATATAAATAAGGTATTTTAATAGTTCCTATATATTTTTATTACTTTTATAGCCTTTCTATTTAATTAGATATTTAATAGAGCTATTTTTTTTTCTTATATTAAGGATTTCTTTTGCTTTATATTCCTTAAGGACCTTAATTTTAATATTTTAATCTTTACTAATTCTAGCCATAATAATACCTTTTATTAATTTAAATAAGGAAATATAAAAGATTAGATAGATCCTAACCTTTAGGGGTAGGTCCAATTTATAGTTATTTTTTAAGATTTTTTTAAGGATTTTATAGGGGCTAATATACTTAAAATTAAGCTTCTTATTAAATCGCTTTATATTAATATTCTTTATTGCGAGGAGTACTATATTTCCCTTTAAGAAGGTTAATCCCTTTAACCTCTTTTAATTATAGTATTATTTATATTAATTTTAAATAAAAGAAAGTTTAATATATAGCTTTTTATATAAATTCTTAAACTAATTTAATATAAATATAGCTATTAATGCAATAAGTCTATTCTATAAATCTCTATAGGTATTAGGGGTAAATCTAAAGTTTATATAGCTAGGTATAGTTTTTATGCTTTTATTAATTGCAGTATTATAAGCTAGTTATATAATAAATAGCTTCTTAATTTAATTATTCTAAAGATAGTTAATATAATAATAAAAGTAGGTTTTAATAATCTAGTTTATTTGCTCTATTTATTTATTAATTTAAGGTCTTTATATAATGCTTAGTTTATAGTTTAGTCTAATCCTTATTATAAGGTATTGCTAAAATTTCGAGAAAAAAGGTAGTTCTTTATTTAAAATAATCTTAAATAGTAATTTATATATATTAATAATATTTTATAGGAAAATATAAGAAAATTCTTCTATATTAATTACTTTTTAATATAGAATAAAATAGGAAAATTTAATAAGTTTATTAATAATAACTAGAATGCTATTATAGGCTATGCTTATTATAGGGTCTAGCAATAGGGGTAGCTTTATAATAAAGTCTATTATAATTAAGTCTTATAATCTTAAGGCGACTGGTTAGGGTTATAAGTATCTATATAGCTTATAGTATTATGCTTTGGTTTTTTTGCAAATAAGGTATTATTTAAGAATCCTCTTAATTATTTCTTTAACTCTAGGAAAAGTGAATATTATCTTAACTTATTTAAGGGTTTTATTAATTCTTTAGTATCTATAGAGTAAATATTTATAGATTTTGCATATAAGTTGCTTATATAGCCGCTCTAGTATATACTATTTATTAGTATTCTTAAATTTAGGTTATATTTAGTTTTGCTCTAGGATTTTATATAATAGGGGATTTCCCTATTCCCTTAGGTATTAGTATTATTTATTCTTTATTAAAAGGGTATTTCTATTAGGTTAGCTTATCTTATTAGTTTATATAGCTATAAGGTATTATTATGCAATTAGTTTTCTTTATATAATAATAATATACTTTTATTTAAGATGCCCTTTAGGAGTGAGGTATAAGAGTTATTTTTTAATCTTTACCTTTTCAGTATTAAAATTAGTTCTTTAATTAATAGCATTAGCTTATTTATTCTTTAAGCCTTTTTTATGCTTAATAATATAATTAAATTTAGAGAGGTATTTAATATATTTAAATTATTATCTATTTAATTCTTATATTATAATAAAATATAAGATATTCTTATAGTCTATATAGATTATAACCTAATAGTAGCTTTTAAGGAGGTAATATTAGAATTCCTTAAAAGCATTAATAATAGCTAGGAACTCTTTATTATAGATTAGGTAATTAAGTTCTACTTTATGCATTTTATAGGAATAGAATGCGATAGGGTATAAGAGTCCTTTATTATTATACTATTTAATTTAAGTGCTAAAAGTAAAATCTAAGGTATTTATTTTAAATTTAATTAATTATTTAGAATTAAATATCTTAAGTATTAATTCGCTAAAAATAAAGTCTTTAATATAATTAAATGCTTTCTAGATATTAGGTAATTAGAGAAACTTTTAGTCCTTTTATATAAGTTTTAAGAGTAATATAGTAATTTTACTAAAATTCTTAAGGAATTATTAATAGTAATTAGTAAATCTAAAAAATATTTATACTTCTTTAATAATAATTAATATTAGCTAATCTTTAATTGCTTAAACTTTCTTTAAGTCTATCTTAATCTTATTATAGGAGATAATATATACTAAAAATTCCATTTCTAAGGCATAAAAATAACTTTTCTTAGGTTTAATTAGTAGGTTTATATTTTAAAGGGCTTATAATATTATATAGATATATTCTATATATTTTTATTCTATTCTAGAGAAAATAAAGATATTGTTAAGATAATATATTATAAATATATTAAGGTGTTTATATAATATATTATTAATTATCTATTAAAATATAGCTAGTATATTAATAAATCTAAAAGGTATAATAAGGTATTTAAAAAGTCTATATTTTATTTTAAAAGTAGTTATCTATTTATGTCCTTTTTTAATATAGATTAGATTATAGGCTCCTTTTAGATTAAGTGTAATAAAATACTTTATTTTATAGAGTTAGTCTTTTAATTTATTAATTAGAGGTAATAGTATATAATCCTTCTTTATTATATTATTAAGTATATAGTAATTTATAATAAATTAGAGCTTATTATTCTTTTTAGGAATAAATATAATTAAATAGCTTATAGATAATTTTAATATTTTAATATATTCTTTTTTTAATATATTTTTAAAATAGGTCTTAAGCTTATATAATTATACTTTATTAAGATTATAAATTTTATAGAATTTAATTAAGGTTTTATCCTTAAGCTATATTTTATAGTTCTATTTTATATATAATAATAGACCTATTTTTATTTCTTTTGTAAATAGTTTCTTATAGACTTAATATTATATTAATATATTCTATAGTCTATTATTATTATTAAGTACTTCCTATTTAAGGTTATTATTTATATATATAAACTATTATCTAAAGATTATAAATATTTATTATATTTATTATATTTAGCCTTTCTTATATTAGTATTTAGTTCCTATAAGGAGCCCGGCACAACAAAGGCCCGCCAAGCGGCCAGCAATGGCAAGCCAAGGTAAACCCAGCTTAGTCAGCACGAGCCCTAGGCCCTAAAGGCATAAAGGGGCAATACAGCCAGCTATAATTATAACTGGCTAAATTAAAGTCTTTTATAATACTAATATATACCTTTCTATATATACTATTTTACCCTAATTATATAACCCTTATAATTCTTTAACTTCTATACTTAACTAAAGAACTAGTGCAAATTAAATAGATAGGAATAAACCTAGCAAGCACCTACTAATATAAGGCAAATATATAAAGGCTACCTAGCTAAAAGCAAATTAAGCTACTAAAAATAATTACCTATATAATACTAATAATATATAATTAATTAATTAAGGACTAACTACCCTATTATAAGGCTAATATAAAGCCTAAGGAGAGATATTAATAGTAGCAATTAATTAAATATTAGCTAAAAACTTAAGGGATAACCTATATAGAATAACCCTAACTTACTAGCAGTAAATATAGGGGGAGCGATTAATAAGCCTAAAATAATTAGCTAATAAGCATTTATAGGATAGGGGAGGTAATATATTAAGCTAGTAAGACAATTAGGGATTATATATACTATTAGAATATAAGAATATAGGCATACTAATTAGATTGCTTTAAGAGTAATAAGCAATAATATAAAGGCAATAGCAGCATTAGGAATAATTAATGCGCATGCTTGCTAAGCGCTTAGTAAAGCTAGAGCTAATTAGGAGGACTTATAAGAAGCCCCTAATATATAATTATAAGGTCCTTATAGAGGACGCTATAGAGGTTAAGGTAGATAATTAGATTTAAGCGATTAAAGTAGGGAATAAGCTCTAATTAGGCTATAATAATAAGCAGTATATTAAATAGGTAATAATTAAGCTCTATTATATAATATAAATAAAATAGTAGAACTATAAGAATAAGCAAGAAATTATATAGGTAGAATTCCTTAATTTTATCTACTAAAAGCATATTAATCTAGAGATTAGGATTAGGAAACTATAATAGAATATTAGGAGATTATAATAAAAGCCTAGCTAATTACTAATAGATTACTTTTAGGTCTAAAGTGCACTATACTTAATATTTAGATTAGTAAATATAAAGAATAATAATAAATATATATTTAATTTCTATATAGGCCTAAATAAGAAGCTTTAAAGGGAATTAATAATTTAAAAGAAGGAGCTAAAGGATATTAAGATAGTAATAATAAAGGCATAAAAGATCTAGATTATTTCTAGTAAGTGCTTATAGAATAATAGCTAGAAGAGAGAATAAGAGGGACTTACCCTAAACTAATTAAGGAAGTCTCCTTATTAATTGCTATAAGGGCTAATAAGATAAGGCTACTATTAGCTAAATATAGCGCTATAGAACTCTAATATAAGAGGATTAATAGGATAGAGGTAGTAGCCCCTAGTAAGGGCTATATACTTACTAATTAGTCTGCATTATAATAATAAACCCTAAATAATATACTTTAAATATAGAAAGCTAGGCTATAGGGCCATAAAGTGTAGATTGTAATTAATAGGTTAATAAAAGCCTAGGTAATAGAAGCTAATTTCTATATATATAAACTATATATATATAAAAGATAAGGATATTAATTTATTAGAAAATAAATAGGCGCGCTAGAAGCTGCCTTACTATATGCACTAAATAAGGAGGTAGTACTTATAGGATAAGTTATTTAGGGGAGAGTAATTATTCTATAAGGGCATACTAAATAGGTAGTGTAGGTAGATATAGATATAATATTATAAATAGACCTTATTAGTATAAGGCTAATAAAGGCATTAGAATTAAAGTTAGTAAAGGGCATAAAGGTTTTAATGCTAGTAAGCTATAATAGGAAGGAGTAGGAACTAGAGAAGGCATACTAGCTAACCTTTTTCCTTATTAATTTCTAGGGGTTTTTAAGGAAACTTTACTAACTATTTATAAAGTCCTTATGCCTAGAAGGGGCAGAGAAGCTATTACTATTAAATAACTTAATAGGCAAGAAGGGAATTATAATTAATATATAGAGGTATATATAGTATTATAAACCTATTTTAATTATAAAATTAAAGATATTTATAAGGGAGATAATAGAGAATAATAAAAAGGTATATATCTTCTATATATATAATATATTAGCGCTAAATAAGTAGTTAATAGCTACCCTAAATAAAGAAGTACTAGAAAGTAAGGTATTATTATTATTAGAATTAGAATTAAAGTGGGAAATATTTAATAAGTATATAGTAAAGGAATTATTATTACTTAAAGGAGTAAAATATATAATTAAGATAATATTAAGCAAGAAATTACTATTTAGTTCTATTTACTTTATAAATAAATAATAAATAGAGGTCTTAAGAGAATATATATAGGAGAATTTAGTAAATAGTTATATTATAGAATCTATAAATAAGGCAGAAGCTTTAATGCTTTTTATATTAAAAAAGGATAGAATATTATAATTATATATAGATTATTATAGATTAAATGTAATTATAATTAAAAATAAATACCCCCTGCCCCTAATTAGGGATCTATTAGACTAATTAATAGGAGTAAGATAGATCTTAAAAGTAGATATTAAAGATGCTTACTATTATATCTATATTAAGCTAGAGGATAAATAAAAAATAGCTTTTTATATATATTATAGCTATTTTAAATATATAATTATACTATTTAGACTAATAAATATACCTATTATATTTTAGGTATATATTTATTAAGCGCTAAGCAGGCTATTAGATATCTATTATATTATATATCTAGATAATATTATAATCTTCTCTAAAATATAGAACTAGTATATAAAAGACCTTAAGGAGGTCTTATAGTAGCTAAGGTAATTCTAGCTATATATAAAGCTATTAAAATGCATATTCTATTAGCAGGAAGTGGATTTTCTAAGCTATTATATTATTTAGGATAAAGTAAAGATAAAGGAGAGTAAGGTATAAGTAATTATAGAATAGCTAGTACTTAAGAGCTTTAAGGATATTTAAATATTCCTAAAATTCTATAATTTTTATTATAAATTTATCTCTAAATACTTTAATAGAATTATACTATTAATATTAATACTAAAAGGGAGTAAAAATAGGAAAAAAAAAGGAGATTTCTATTAGCTAAAAGAGATAAAATAGGCATTTTAGGAACTTAAGGGAGCTTTCTACTCTATTATAATCTTATAGTACTAAAACCTTATATTATTTATATAGGTTAAGATAAATATATTAAATAAAGGAGTATTAAGTATTCTATTATAGCTTAAAGGGAATTAATAGTAATTAATTACTTATTAATTGCAAAAGCTTACTAATATAGAGTAAAGGTAATATATTAGGCAATATAAGTTATTAGTAATTATTAAGAGCTTAGAGTATTAAAGCTATTATTTAATAGGATTATTAAAGAAATTCCTAATCTTAATAGACTATATAATATTAAAAAGCATAATAAATATACTAATATAAGACCTTTAGAGAAAGCTTATTAAATAGATATATAAATTAATATTATTTAATTTTAATATTAAATACTAATTAAAAAAATAGAACTTTATAAATAGACTATTTAGAAGATTAAATTATATAAAGGGAGAAATAAACTATAAAGATATACTTTCTATATTAATAAAGAAACTCTAATTAATTAAGAAGCTATTATAAAGTATTTAATAGAAGATTATTAGCCTAAAAATACCTAAAAAACCTAAAATTATAAGGGCATATATATAAGCAATATAAGCAAATCTCTAAGGGAGATAAAGATAGAGGAAGTCCTAACCTTAAGGGATAGAGAAGGAATTAAGCTCCCCTAACCATTAGGCGCAGAAGGCATAAACCTCTGCAATTACTATGCGCACTAGAAGGGCCATAAGGGATACCATAAAGTAATTAGAAAACGCTCTGCAAAAAATAGCTATTTAAGGAAGCTATAGGAATTTGCAAGGAGCTGGGTTATTAATCTAAAGTAATATATCCCATACTAAATTATAAAGGTATTTATAAAAAGCGAAATAGTATTTCTCTTTTAATTATTATGCGCATTAGAAGAACTAATTAAAAGATTATAGGCTAATAATTTATTTTATTAGTAATAATTAGTAAGGGTATAAGGAATAATTAATAGAGTTAAATACTATTAATATAATAAGAATAATATATTATTTTATAAGAATAGGCTAATAATCCTAAAATAATAGGCACTTTAAGGGAAAATCTTATATTAATATTATAAAGACCTTAAAGTAGGATATATAAATATAATAAAAATAGTAGAATTAATTATAAGGAAGTTCTATTAGTAGAGGATTAGCTAAGAAATTAAGGACTATATATCCTAATACTAGCATTACTAAGAGATATAGGTATTAAGGCACTAACTATATAAGTAATTAAATTTATTATTATTATTAATATATTTATTTTAGGAAATTAATATAAATTTTATTATAAAATTATTAAATAGTATATAAATAGATAATAAGGAATATAATGCAATCTTAATAATTATATATTATATAATAAAATATATAATATTTATCCCTATAAAGAAAATATTAAATATAATATAATTAATATAATTAATATATAAATATATAGAATATAAGTTTAATAGCCTAAAAGGGATTATAAATAATAAAAATAAGCTTTTTATTAGTAAATTCTAGATAGACCTTATAAAGGAAAGAGTAACTTATTATTAATTATTTATAGTATATTACTTATAAATAAATAGGTAAATAAAGCGCCTTTATTAAATACTAGAGAAGTATTTATAAATATATACTAGTAATTTACTAAATTAATAGGCAATATAGCTTTTAGAGGCAATATTTGCCTATAATAATAGCTACTATTAGACTATAGGGGTATCCCTAATATATGCACTATATAGCTATTATCCTTAAATAGTGGAATATATATTATAGGAAATAAAGATTAGGGTCTAAAGAGTATAAGAGTATATTAAGACCTTTTAGTAAGTATGCATTAAGGCATAAAGATATTAATAATAGGCAATAGAGAAGTAGGCATAAGGATATAATAAGCAGTATAAGCCCTAAGAATTTATAATTAGATAGATTATAGGCCTATTAATAAGGAATTTTTACTTTAAATATAAAAAGTTAGTACTTAAATTTATTCCTATTATAATAGTAAAATAAATAGGGATATAGGCATATTAAGTGCACCTCCCTAAGCAGTATAAATAGATATATAATATATTTCTAATTAGGCTGCTTAAACTATAGAAAAGCGCTTATTAAATATAAGGCAAAATAGAGAATAAGCTCCTATTACTAAAAGAGGAAAGCAATAAATAGGAAATAAAGGAGATTATTAGCTATAAAGGAGATAAAAAGGTGCACTTCTTCCTAATTAAATAAGTAAAATAGCTAATAAAATATAATATTTAAGAACTAAAAAAGCATTTAATAAATATATAAAAAAAGCTAAATAGCTATTAAAAGTAAATTAAAAAAATATATAGAAAATAAGATAATTAAATAGAATTAGGGGGGGTAATAAAGGACTATTAGGCTAAGCGCAATAAAAGGCCACTAAATAAAGAGCTATATAAAATAATTAATAATATAATATAGGGCTATTAAAATAATAAAAAATAAAGAAAAAAGGGAATAAGGCACTATTATAAGTAATATTAATACTTAAAGGGCAAAGGCCTAATAATAAGATTTAAAGCTAATTTATTATTATTATTATTATTAATAGTAAGATAGTAAGAGAGAATAGAATTATAGGGATAAGGAGTAGGCATTAGCAAATAGGGGCAGGTAAGCTAGAAAGGGATTAATAATAGCTTAATATTAGGGGTAATAATGCAAATAGAGATATATTAGAAGAAATATATACCTAAGGGAGTAGCGCTATACTTATCTTAAGCGGGAGTAGAGGGCATAGAGCTATTAGTAGTAAAAGAGATAGAGAGGGAAGGAGAGGCTAGGATAGGGGCCCTAAGAGATATAGTAATATTAATAGGAATAATATAAATAGTATAATAATAGCTTAATAGCGCCCTAAAAGTAATAAAAGCTATAAATAGTGCAAAAGCGCTAGCAATATAATAAATAACTATTAAATATTTAATAGTAATAATAATAAAATATAAAAATAAAGTCTTCTCCTTAATATTAAGGGCAGAATGCCCTTTATAAATATAAAGCTATTATAAATAAGAGAGGAAATTATTAACTAGGGGATAGGCATAAATATAAAGAGGCTAAATAGCCTTAATTATAATTATAAAGGTAATAAGGTTATTATAAATATAAATAAGAATAAAATTATATTAGAATTATTAATAAATATTTAGTAAGGGTATTATAAAGAGTTTTAAATAATATATTTATAATTATAAAGAGATTATAATAAGCTAATAGGTTAAAGCTAGCTCTTATAGTAACTATTTAGTAATTAGGGTAGGGGAATTATTAGAATTAATAGCCTAAATAGTAATAGTACTATTAGGATTAATAAGGAATTTAATAAGGGCTTATTAGGCAGAGGCTATAGCCTTAATAGCTTACTAGAGCTATTAATACCTAAGGGATAAAAAAGCAATTAATAAATTAAAAATTTTAGCTTTATTTAATTTAAAATACTCTTTATAAGAAAATATAAGCTTTATAAATACTTAATATTAATAAATAAAGGGAATAAGCTTAAAAAAAATCTAAAAGGCCTATTAATAATAAAATATATAAAAAGCAATTAATAAACTTATATTAAAGCACTTATAATTAATACTCTTATAAATAATATAAATAGTACTTAACTTATTAGACTAATAGCATAAAATATTAAGGCTTTAATAAGCTATATATATATACCTAAAGTAAGGAATGCCTATTTAATTAAGCTATATAGGATTAAAGATAGTAAAATTAGGAGGAGGATTAGAAATATTAAAGGCTATAAGGATAGCCAAAATGCATAAAAGAGCTATTAAAGGGCAGGGCAATAAATTAGAGAGCAAGTAGCAAGGGAGGAGATAGAGTGGCAGGCCGGCGAGAGACTAGGGATAATGTAGCAATAGAAGGGAGGAATAAGGCAATATAGGGAGAGGAATAAGGCAGCATAAGAAGAGGAGAAATGCATAATAGAGAGAAATGCAAAATATAAGAAAGGGAAAAAATATAAAATATAAGGAAGAGAAATATAATTTTAAAGTAAGATAAGAAATTAATAAATATAATATAATAAATATTAAATAAATAAATTATAAATAAATAATATATAATTAATTAATTAGAATAATTATAATAAATAAAATAAAAATAAATAAATAATATATAGCTAATTAATTAGAATAATTATAATAATAATAATAATAATAATACTATAAGGAATATATAAAATATATAGTAATTAATTATAAAATAAGGAATTAATTAAGGCTATTATAATAGGGTAATAATAGCTTAGGGATTAAGCCTCTAAAAGGGGGGGATAATTATAAGGAGCCTAATATAATAAAGGCCCACTAAGCAGCTAGTAATAGCAAGCTAAGGTAAACCCAGCTTAATTAGTATAAGCCTTAGGCCCTAGAGGCATAAAGGGGCAATGCGGCCAGCTATAACTATAATTAGCTAAATTAAAGTCTTTTATAATACTAATATATACCTTTCTATATATACTATTTCACCCTGGTTATATAACCCTTATAGTTCCCTTTAGAGGTATTAATTCCTCTATAGGTTAGGGAGTATCTTTATATTAGCTCCTTTAGTCTTCTCTATCCTTATTAATAGAAGATTAAGATCTTATATTAATTATAATATTATAGTTATTATTACTAGCTGTATTACCTTAAAAGGCTTATATCTAGCTAATATATTAACTAATAAGGGGATTAAAATAGTAAAGCTATAAATAATTTAGGATAAGGTTATATATATAGAGAGGTATAATATTAAAATATATGCCTTAATTCTATCTTTTAATAAATACCTTAAGATAATTAATCTTATAAGTAATTTATTTATCTTTATATTAAAGTTGCTTTCTTTTAATATTATAGATTAAATATAATTTACTCTTTTCCTTTTATAGTAACTAAAGATAATTAATAATCTTAAGGTTAATAATATTTATTCTAGCTTTATTATCTACCTAAATAGTAAATTATTTATTTCTAATTTATATTTATAATATTATTTATTACTTTAGTATATTTAGGCTCTATATAGTACCTAAAGCTCTTTATAGAGGTTTTATAGCTTCCTCTAGCTCTTGCTAGTCTTATAGCTCTTCTATAAATAGTATTTATTATTTTTTTATTAAGGATACTAGGCTATTAAGCTATTTTTGCATTTTTTGATTTTATTTTAGAGTATTAATTTATTCCTTTATAGCTTTCTTTAAGTGCTCTTAAATCTATATATAAATCTTTTATTATTTATGCACTTAATATTCTTTATATAAATAGTATTTTATATTATAATCTCTATTTATATATAATTTAGAATAAAGGTTTTCCCTTTTCTTAAGGATATAAATTTTAAGGTTAATAAGCTATTATATGCTCTATCTATTTATAAGGTTATTAATTATATACTATCCTATAATAAAATGCAATCCTATTTATATAAAAAAGTAATTATTAATTACTTTTTTATTTAAATAGAGGGCATAATTATTATTAAAGTATAAGATTTATAAGAATTTATAGTAGTCTTTATGTATTATAATATATTCTAGTGTATCTCTATCTTAAGGTTTATTATTCTATTAGTAATATATATTATTTAGATTAATCCTATAAATATAGAAATCTTTAGTATTTATATTTTATCTTTATATAATAAGGGTATAGATTAAATATTATTTTAATACTATAATCTAATTAGTTAGTAATTTAGATTTTTTATTATTATTAGTATTTAAATAGATATCTTTAGGTTTAATAGTAAGTCTAAATTATTATATTTATTATACTTTATAGGGTATAAGGTAAGGTTAGAGTCCTTCCTCTAGTTCCTTAATAATATTCCTTTATTAGATCTATCTAATAAGTGCATTATCTAATAATTATAAATAGTCTATTAAGAGATTATAATAAGCAGTTAGCTTAGGTATATTTATAGTGCTATTATACTATTATTTAGCTTTTTATAGGATTTTACTAGGTATATTATTATTAGAGATAGATTTAATCTCCTATTTATTATTAAGATAAATAATTATAATAAGTATTTTACTATTTAGTTTAAGTATAGTAAAAGGTCCTTTTAGGATAGGTTTTTATATAGGGTTTTTATTAATATAAATTAATTCTTTTAGTATTTTAATTTTATTATATTTTATTATATTATAGCAATTATTTATTAAGTATTGCTTTATAGCTTATTAGGGTAATAGCTATTATCCTTACTATCTTTATATATAAAGCAGTTATTATTATAATATATTATTTAATAGTATAAGGTATAGTTTATTCCTGGCTTATTATTATTAGCTTATTTTATAGTACTTTATTTAATAGTAGTTGCTCTAAGAGTCCTTCCTTTTAGAATAGGCTTATACTTTTAGTTAGTTTTATTAGGGTTTTAGTATTTATATTTAATATATTCTTTCTTTTTATAATTTTAATAAATATATTTTAAGAAGTCTTTTTAGATAGCTTTAAATTCTATAGGATTACTATAAGTTCTTAATATAATGCTAGGTTATTATTATTAGGCTCCTTAATTAATATTATATTGCAATTATTAATAATAATTATTTTTCTTAATGTTTAGGTATATTTTATATTATTAAGGGAATTATTAATTATTAATCCTAACTATTTAGGCAATATAATTAATAAGAATATTAGGTTATTTATCTTTATAGAGTTCTTCCTAGATTTATTACTTAAGCCTATTAAAAAAAAGTAATATAAGGATATTTTAGTCCTAAAGTAGTTTAATTATAAGTTAAGTAAATTTCATTCTATAGTCTAAAGTAGATTCTATTTATTTAAATTATTTAATTTAATTTTTAGCTTTAGACTTTTTATTAATAGTTCTAAATGCTTATTAGAGTTCCTATTTTAAAATATTAAAGCTTATATAAATATATATAGTATAATTATTTTATTTTATTATTAATTTCTTATTATAATTATATATAATAAGTTTAATCTATTTAGTAATATTATTAATAAATTATTTTATAATATAATAAATTTGAGTAGATTTATTTAGAAATTAAATAAGATAATATAAAAAGAAGATTTTAAAAGTAATAATAAATATTTAAAGCTTATATATAATATTATTAAATTTTTTAAGTGCTATTAGTTTAAGGATTTCTTTAGGGTCTCTTCTTATAATAGTAATAATAATAAAGCTATAAATTAGATTGCATTTAGGATCTTATTAGGTTTATTAAGCGCTTAGAATGCAATTAACCTTATTATATAGAGCCTTAATTTAGAGTTATAGGATTTAAGTTTCTCTTTTATAATAAGTATTTGCACTTTAAAATATAAATTAGAGTCTTTTGCATTCTTTATTAAATATAATATTTTAATTCTTTATTTTAGTATTAATAAGAGGTTAGGTAGGTAATTATCTATTAATAATAAGGTTTTATTACTATTAAAGAGGAGCTATTATTGCAATATAATATTATTTAGGGGTAATATAATAACCTTCTAAATAAGAGCTTTTAATATATAATAGTCTAGATTAATTCCTAAGGAATATTATAGAGATTATTTATAATATTATTAGTAGAGAGATTAGGGCATTAAGTTAAATAAATAAAAGAATAAATAAAGTATTATATTGCTTAATATATTAATTACTTAAGAGTATTAAAAGTAATTAAAGTAAAGTAATTATATTAAAAGCTAAAATAGCTTAAGGGCTCCCTTCTATCTATTAGTAATAAATATCTTAAATAATACTTATAATATTAAGGTTTACTAGGGGTTATTAAGTAATCTATTATAAACGTTTCCTAAGTTTATTTAGGTTTATAGGGTAAACTAAAGTGAACCCCTTATAATTAGTGCAAAAATATAGGTAGAGGCATGTAATATATATTGGTCCCAACACGGGCCGTGATAAATATTATATTAAAAATAAGTTATTTAATATTTATTAATTAATTATATTTTTAATTATTAAGCTTAATATTAATAAAAATTAAGACCTTTAAATATATTTTAATTTTTAAATTAAAAATAAACTAATTCTTAATATAATTAATTAATTTCCTTAAATATTATAACCTTTTCGAAATAAAGTTTTTATTAATTAAATATTAATAGCTTAATAATTATAAAAATAATAAAACTTAATTTATATTAAGAGCTTAATAAAACTAAAATAATTTTAGCTTTATAAATTATAGAGCTTATTATAAAAGACCTTATAATATATAATATATTATAAATTAATTTTAAATATTATATTAAAAGAAATAAAGTTTTAAAAAAAAATTAATAATTATATAAAATTAAATTATAAAATTAATTTTTAATTCCCTTAAGTATTATTATTATCCCTTAAAAGATCCTTAATTAATTAAATTTCCTCTTTTTATAAATAATTCTATATAATTAAAACTAAATATATATAATTTATATATTAAATATTTTATAAAATTATTATTATATTAAAGATTTATTATTTTATAATTTATAAGATTATAAATAAATAGGTTCTTTATTAAAAGAATATTTTTTATAAAATTTAAATAATTAATTTATAAGAAATTAAGATAATAACTTAATAATTTATTAATCTAATTATAGCTTTATAGTATATATTATTAAAATCTTAAGTAAATATTTATAATATAATAAAAATAAATTAGATTCTTAATAATAGCCTTAAAGCTAATATTATTTTAAGAGCTATTTAATAAACCCTTATTAATTATTTAAACTTTTTAAAATAAAATAAATTTAATTAAAAGGCCTTTTATAATAATATCTCTAAATAAAAATAAAATAAGGGCTAATTATATTATAATAATAATAAAAAATAATTTAATTTAAATATTAAAATATATTTAAAAGCTAAATATTCTATTTATTTATAATTTAATTATTTTTTATAAAGTATTATTATACCTTTTTAAATAAAAGGCTTAATTAATTTCTTTTATAGGATTATATTATAAATTAAATAAAATAAAAATTTAAAAATAATATAAATAATATTATTAATTAAATTAAAAAAATAAAAATAAAAGGCTCTTATTAATTAGCTTATTAAAATAAATATAATAATTTAGCCCTTATAGTAATTATAAGCTAATTATTTAATAAACCTTATTTATTTAAAAACTCTATATTAGATTTTAAAGCCTTAATATATATCTTTAGGGATATATATTATATATAGAACCTCTATATTATTTTAATAAATAATCTTATTTAAATAAATATTAAACTAACCTTAATTAATAATTATAATAAAATTAAAATTACCTTTATTTTAGCTAATAGTTTATTAAGGAGAATAAAATTATATAATATTACCTTATATATAGCTCTTATTATAAACCTAATCTCCTTTATATATTTAAGAAAATAAGACTTTTAGTAAAATATAAGATTAAAAAATAATTACTTAAGGCGCACTAATAGTAATTACTTTAAGGAAGTTTAAAAGATTTATAATTAATAAATCTTTAAATTTAAAAAGAAATTATAATCTAATTATTAAAAATAATTTTAATATAGTTTTTATAATTAATAAATTATTATTTATTTATTAAAAGTATTATTATATATTATAAACTTATTATTAACCCCTATAAAGAGATTTTATTATTTAATATTAAAAGTTTAGCTATTCTAGCCTTAAGATTTTTAAATATTTAATAATAGCCTTAAGCGGTATAAAATTAAAAATAAATAATGTAAAAGACCTATAATATATTATAATAATAAATTATAATATTTATAATATAATAAAGGCTTATTAAATAATTTATTATATATAATAAAAATTAAATATTATAATTAAATTAAATAAATAAATTATTTTTAATTTTTATTTAATAAAAGCTAAATATAATAATTATATTATAATTTAGATTATAATTAATAAAATTATAAATTATATTTAAGATTATTATATTTCTAATTATTTAATATTTATTATATAATTAATAATTATAAGCTTTATTAAAATAATTAAAATCTAATATAAAGTTAATATAAAGATCTTTAAATATAATAATAATATTATGATTATATATTTATAGGTTATAAAAATAATTATAAGCTTAAAAATATATTATAAGCCTTTAGGATTTAATATATAGGCCTAAAATAATAATATAAAATGCATTATAATAATTATTATATAAAAGAGCTATACTATATAAGTAATAGCTACATTCCCTAAATATCTATAATTTAAAATAATTAAAATAATAATATACCTTTATAATTACTTATTAGCTATTTAATAAAACTAGACATTCCTTTATAAGCTTTTCTATTTATATTTCTACCTTAATAATTTAATAAAGCCTAATTTATTATATTTATAATTATATAAAAAAAAGAAAAACCTTTATTCTTTTTATAAATGCTTAATTATAAAGGAATTACTTTTAAAGATTAGCCTTAAGGGCCTAAATTAGCTTCCTTATAAATTATATTTTTAATAATTCTTTTAGGGTATAAAATCTATTAAAAAAAAAGGTCTTTATTATTTAAGATATTATTTTTAATAAATAATAATATTTTAATAAATATTTAAAAAGCTTTTAAAATAATTTATTAAAAGGAGATTTAAAAGCTATATAATAATATATTTAATAATTATTTATAGCCTAAAAAGAGATTTCTTAATAGTTCCTTTAATTATTTAATAAAAGAATAATAAAGTTATAAATAAATTATTTAATTTTAAAAATTAAAATAATATCAATTACTTATTAATCCCTCCTTAATTTAATAATAAATTTTATATTTAAATAAAATTTAAAATCTTATTAATTTTATTTTAAATATTATTAATTATATTCTTTTATATTTTAATTAATAATTTAAGTTTAAAAAGACAATAAATAATTAATAATAAAGAAAATATTAATATTAATTTATTAATAAAAAATAATATCTTAAAAGGGTATTATAAACTCTCTAAATAGGTAATATTTAAAATATTATTTGAAGTAATATTTTTAATTAATAAGTAATAAATATTAAAGTATTAAAATATTTATTATTTAACTATTAAGAGCCTAATTAATCTTATTTATTAATTATTAAAGGGAAGCTTAATTTACTTTCTTATTTAAATATATATAATAGAATAAGGAGCTATTATATATAAGGAGGAGGATTTAAAGCTTTTTATATTATTAACCTATTAGTATTTATTTAAATAGCTTCTTTACTCCTATATAAAGGTTAATAAATACCTTTATAGAATTATTTTAATTAAAATTAAAAAGGCTTATTTTTAAAATTATAAGCTTTTAAAATTATAAATAAAAATTATATATATAATAATAATAATTTTTTAAATATTTAATTACTATTAAGTATATATTTATAAGGTTAATAAATATAAATATTTTTTAAAGCTTAAAATATACTTTATTATATATAATAATTAATAAATAAAAAATACCTAAAATATTTATATTATAATCCTTATAAATATATTATTTAGAACCTTCATATTAATAATTAATTATTTTAATTATAAAATATTATAATATAATATAATGAATATATTTATATATATTAATTTAAATAAAAATATCTTTATAAAAATACTCTTAAATTATAAATAATATAAAAAGGTCTTAAAATTCTAAAAGGCATTATATAAGCTATATTAATATTTTTTATTTTAATAGTATTATTTTAAGATTAGCCTTATAATAATAAGCTTTTATTAAATATTTAATAAAGATTATTATTAATAAAAAGAAAATATTATTTTTTTCTTTATATAAATAATTATATTTTTTATTTCTTAAAATCCTTAAAATTTAAAATATTAAAATTAATTAAATAACTTTAGAAAATATATTATTTAAATAGAAATACCTTTTTTTAATAATTCTTAAAAATTAAAATTATTTATAATTAAGTATTTTAATATTTATAGCTTTTATAATCTATATATATTACTAAAGCTTATTAATTATTTATTAAGCTTTTATTACTTCTTTTATAAATAAAGACTTTAATAATTTAAAAAGAGCTATTATTTTATAAAAATATTATTATTATAAAGAATATTTATTTATATTAATAGAAAATTAATATTTTAATATATATAATAATTATAATCTAATTTAAAATTATTTTTATTATAAATTAATTAATTTCATTTAATTAAAACCTTAAGCTATAATATTATTAAATAGCTAATTAAACCTTATAATATTTATTTAAGATTTAAAATTATTCCTTAAATTATAATATAATACTAAATAGCTCTAATAATAGCCTTTAAATAATTTTAAATATTAATTTTATTTATAATTTATTAAAGTATTATAATTTATAAGCCTTTATAAAAAGCTTATTTAAAGGGATTACTTTTTAATAAATAATAAAATAAAATATAATAATAATCTTACTAATAAAAATAAAATTATTAGTTTTTTTATAAATAATAAAAAAAACTCTTTTTATAAATTAATTTATTATTATTTATTATTTATGAATAAATTATTAAACCTTTATAAATAATAATTTAATATAATAATATATAAATAATATAATTATTAAAAAAAAATTATATAATTATAAATAAAATTAAAATATATAAATATATATAATTATTAAATATAATAAAAGATTATTAAAAAATAAATTAAAATTATTTATATATTATTAATTAAATTATTTATTAATAATTTTATAAAAAGCTTAATTAAAAAGCTTTTTAAATATTTTATATAATAATTAAAACTTATTAATTTTTTTATAAAATTAATATAAATTAAATAAGAGAAATTAAAATAAAAAGAAATAATAATTATAATATAAATTAACTAAATAATAAGGCTATTAAGCTAAAAGGGTATATTAAATTAGCTTATATATATAGCCTTATATACAAAAGGTTATATAATTAATAGGCCTATAGTTTAATTATATAGTAGGCAGTAAATAGTTACTAAGCTATAAGAAGGGAGGAAAAAGGGGCCGTTTAGGGCAGGAGCAGATTTAGGGAGACGGACACACAGAACATAACATAATAGACGAAAAAAGGTCACATTGAAAGGCACACTAAGCTATTCGACAGGACGAAGGCGTTCAAGGAAGTCAGCAATTTGGATAATCTACACCATTCTCAAGCTACTCATTACATATCCCTTCACACGAGAATTAAACGCAAGTTGTTTTTATATAAGACGACTGACTGAGTGTATTGCTTCGTCAAGGCAGCCATAGACGGGTACCAATTCTTATTAGTAGTAGTGCAGAGTCAAACAAATGTGGCCCTAGTAGGAGTTCGCTCCCGCTTCAGTAAGTCCTCGGTGTGGATTTCACGTCGAGACATATCTAGAGTTTAAATGACGTGCACGGTACCACTCCCTGAAGGTAGATAGATGCCTTGTCAGGATTTCTCACCTAAGAGAAGGTATGAAATCTTTAGCCTGCGTGCCCTCCGAGGTCATGAACAGGCGAGCTGCATGCGCTGACGAAGCATATATCCTCACATCTCAGCTGATTGGAGGTGGAAAAGCTTCGCGCCCCTAGCTGCGGCGCTGACCAGGTGTTGACAGCGCCCTGTTGGGCCTAGTCAGCCCCCAGCGCGGAGGATTTGGCACTGTTCTTGTGCAACTTCACTAAAAACAAGCTCTCCTCACCATTGGGAGGTGTGGAATGACAGCATCGGCCAAAACTAAATCACCGTCTGCATCCACAACGCCTCGTCATAAGGCGTCATAAGGTATCTCGTGTACCCGACTTTCACTTCGTCACAATGCCCAACCTCTACGTTTATAAACCTGCACACGCGTCTACTGTATGCCAGCCTCACTCTTCTTAAATTGGAACCGATTGGCCTAATTCCTCACTTCTCCCGCATGTGAATATCCCAACGCCATGGCGAGCCCAGAAAAGCAGCGGAATGGACCCCCGAGCCAGTCTCCGGAGAAGCAGGAACCCGCCGCTGCCGGTGACAATGCGGAGGAAGGTCCGAAGCCGAAACCCACCACGTTGAAGCGCTTCATGGACAAGGTCGGGCTAGACGCTCCCACCTTAATCTTGATGTTCAAGTCAGACATCTTATTAATCTAACCTTTTGCTTCTTCCGGGACTTCCCATGCTAATGTCTTATTGCTTTCCGCAGAGGCTCCATCCCTCCTATCATCGGCTTATCGATATACCAATCGACACCAATATCTACGTACTTCACGACGCAGGGCTATCTCATCCCGATAATATCCGTCCTTGCCGTCGCGATCCTGCCGCGCGACAAGTTTATCCAGAACCTCATCTTCAACCTCCTTGGCATCTGCCTTGGCTCGGCCATCTCCCTCCTCGCCCTCTGGTCCTCCATCCAAGCACGCATTCATACCTCCCCTCCCACATCCCAAGGTACCGCGATAGCCCCTCCACCGTATAATTCGTCCCAGTCGGCTGTCTGCGCAGTATGGTTGTTCGCCAATATCTGGGTCGCAAACCTCGTGCGGGCGAAGCTGCCTAGCTTCAACCTGCCTGTGATCATCTACAGTATCTTGATCAATAATAGCACGACCTCCGGGCCCATGATAGCCACGACTACGGCGGCGGAGGCCTTCGTCAAAGAGCAGCTTCTAGCGATGCTATTTGGCATGGGACTAGCGACGGGCGTGTCGCTCTTCGTCTTCCCTATTAGCAGTCGCATGGTAGTGATCGGGGAGTTCAAGGGCCTCATGGGCCTGCTCAGAAAGGTAGTCGGTCTACAAAAGGAATATCTGGCGGTCTTAGCAAAAGAGGACATGTCGGCTATCGAGACGAGAAATGCCGAGGAGCGAGAAGCCTCGCGGGACAAGAAGAAGCTGAAGGCGAAGAAGGTGGAGAAGAAGGCGAAAGCTGAAGGCATGACCGAGGAGGCGAAAGCAGCCAAGTGTCTCAAAGAGGCGGTCGGTGCAATAAGAGTCTTGGCTGGCAAGCTATATGGCGATATGACCTTCGCGAAGAGAGATATAGCTTGGGGAAAGCTTGATGCTAAAGATCTCAGCGAGACGTTCACGCGAATTCGAAACGTCATGATTCCAATGTGAGTTTGGTATCCCATGCTTCTAGACAGGAACGCGGCTGACGCCCGGTAGAGTGGCGATGAGCACTATTATAGATATCTTCCACCGAGTCGCCGAGCGTCGAGGGTGGAACGTCGATGAGGACACGCCGGCTGAGATCGTTGCGGAAATGAATCGGGAGAAACAAGCGTGGAATGATATAATGAAACAAATGCAGGCGCCATTCCAGGTACTCGTCGAAGGAATCGACCAAGGACTCGAACATACTGGCATCTGCTTGGAGATTCTCCCCAAACCAAAGGTATCCAAGAAGTCACGGAGCAGCGGATCGGACGATGTCGATGTCGAGGCCAGCGGCGACGAGGTCAATCCAGGCGACGAAGGGTTTGCTAGCCTCGTCGATAAGAAACTCCGGCAATTCTATTCGCAAAACGGTAAATTCCTCCGGACCTGGGTTAGGGAGCGGCCACTGGTAGCGGATGAAGCAAAACTCACCCATCCGCAGCACTCAACGACCAGCGACGCCATGCAAAGGAACCGGGCCGAACTCTCCGTGAGTTTATATATGGAACAGCTAATGCATGCGGCTGGGGAAGCCATCCAGGACCTCGTCGCCTTCGCCGATGAGAAAGTCGAGGACGGTACAATGAAGCACAAACGCTTACTCTTCCCTTCCGGATACCTGCTACGGAAGTGGTTGACGAGCATCTTCAAAGGACAGGACTCGAGCGCAAAGCAGAACCTGGATATCATGGAGACGAACTACATCTATTACGGGGATGGCTATAACCAAAAGAAGGATCCAGAGCATCTTCCAGCCACCAACATCTGGCAACATATTGGGAACGGGCTTTGTAAGATCTCGGCATTCTTAGGATCTAAGGAGTCGGCCTTCGGCTTTCGAGTCGCTTGTGCTACGATGACGGTCGGTGTCGTGGCATTCTTGGAACATACCCAAGTATTCTTCCGAGATCAGAGACTAGACTGGGCAATGATCACTATCGCTATAGGAATGACAATAAGTACGTCTCTGCCTCCCTTGGGGGTTGACTTTGACAAATACTCACTCTCGACAGCTTCTGGCCAGTCTGTTTTCGGCTTCATCTCTCGCGTCGGGGGCACCTGTCTAGCCATGATCTTCTCACTCGTTATCTGGTATATCGTCGACCAGAAGACCCCCGGTGTTATTGTCTTCCTCTGGTTGTTTATCTTCATTGAATATTCCTTTTTCAAATTTCTCCGGTTTATTCCGGCTGTCATGATTACCATTACTACTCAGATTATTATTCTCGGCTACGAGTTACAGGTCAGACAGCTTGGCGAAGCTGTAGCTACCCAGACAGGACAGCCGTACTACCCGTAAGCCCTACCCATCCTTTTCCTTTTTATCAGATCGCCACTAGCTAATACAATGCTTGTAGAACCTATCTCCTGGCTCCGTATCGACTCGCTGTTGTCGCCGGAGGCAGTCTGGTTGCGTTCTTCTGGACAATTTTCCCTTCTCCTTTAACCGATCGGACCCGGCTTCGACAGGATTTGTCCGCGACAATATACCTTCTTGCTAACTATCTCAGCGTCATAACTTCGACTATGCGATCCCAGGTTGAAGAGACAGCAGGCGACATTGAGTCAGAAACATCGCCTGCTTACCGCCTTTTGAAAGCTCGGCGTAAGATTTTCGGCAAACTTATGCGTCTCATGTCCTCTATGGAATCTCATGTCGCGTGGCAGCGGTGGGAGCCCACCATAGGCGGCCGCTTTCCCGTTGAGACGTACCAAGAGATCATCATGCGTAGCGCGCGTATCATGAGCTATCTAACGCTTATGAGCTATGCCCTAACACATCCGCCGCGAACGCACGAGACGGAGAAGGACTCCGACAATGAGCAAGCTGGAGACCGAGCAGCTGGTGGATCAGGTGCCGACGCAGACGCGCAAGATAACCGCTGGTGGCGGGCGCTCGCGGAGGCCCTTCCGGGTGTAGAACCGACGCACCATACCGTCCTGTCAACATTGACCTTATTGTCAAACTCAATGCTTTCAGGCCAGAGCTTGCCGCCCTTCCTGCCGCTTCCTCGACCTTACGAGATGACGCGGAGACTGATGCAGCTGCCGAAAGATGGCACGGCCGCAGAATCAGATCAAGATGACGATCCATTACTTCCCCGTCGGGACTCCTCAGGTGGACACGGAAACCCGGGGCTGACTATCATCGATTTGCGCCAGGAAGCCCCAGATCACGTCGCGGAGAAATGCACCAGATGCGACCCGCAACCCCAAAGCGAAGAAGCAGACATCGCCTTCACCAGCAACACCAAAATCCTGCACGCACACAACATGGAGCTGCGCGGCTACGCGGAGGTCGTCGTGATGCAGGTGTGCAGCACGCTGGTATGCGATGACCTTGAGGGGTTGGTGCGGGCGGTGAGCGGGCTGGTAGGCATCGTGGACTTCAGCTTCCGCGTCGACGCGGGGGGTAGGGATAGCAGGGCCAGCGAGGCGTTTGAGAGGCCGCTGACCGGGCGGAGAGTGATTCGGAGTGTTGCCACGATGGGTAAGGGGAAGGCGATTAGGGGCTCGGAGCCTTCCTGCTCATGCTAAAATTGTCTGGGTGTCCGACCCCGTCTATATGCACAGGTTCGAACGTACATCACAAAGCACCCGCATACCGTAAGAGAGGATAAAAAAAATAGGATCATAATAGAAAGAAATACAAATTGATTACCTAAATACGCTTTGAATTCGTTCTATCCTGCATTCTATACTAATGTCTATAAAGTGCCAGGTAAAGATGCATAAAATAATAGATGAAGCCGCTTAAGATTTAAGTCTATAGACCTGCATAGCTTAATTCTAAAAGTATATTTTATGGTTTAGTAATAGCTTATAAACTTAATAGTAGATCTTATTATTATTCTATAAATTACAAAGGTGTTTATGCTAAAAGTGCTTAAATAAATTGCTAATTGTATAAAATTTATAAATAAAGTTATTTACAGCCATATTATTTAGTATTAGGGAGAGAGCCTTTTTAATATAAATAAAATATTATTTAAGCGCTCTTTTTCTGTTTTAATAAATATAGACCTTAGAGTAATATATAGAGGGGTTTTAGCTAGAAGATTATTAGTAATTAAATATTAATTTAGCTTAATTAATAAAGCATTTATTCGCTATATAGTTTGCCCTTTTTTAATAATATAGTATATAATAATAGTATTTATTATATTACTTTATTACTAATATTCACCCTTAAGTATATTATTAAATAGAGTAATTTATATTAAAACTAAATATCTTTAGGCTAGTTATTAAGGGTAGTAGTGCTTATACATAACTTAATTTAAATACTAAATATTAGCTAATTACTATTTAATATTATTAATAGCTTAATTAGTAATTTATTTATTTTAGATCTTTTGCTTAAATTATAATAGTTTAGATAAACCTCTTTTTTTTTTTTTGCTTCATTATACTTAAAAAGGGGATTAAAGCAGCTTAATTCTCTCTAATAAGATAAATAATAATAGCTTAATACCTAAATCAAATCTAATAACTTAAATTAATAAGGTTTATTATATTATATATACTTATAAGCCTTAATAATTTAATATAACCTTAATTAATACCCTATTTAAAGTAAATATATTGTCCCTTAGCTAACACTAAAGGGATAAAATACTTACTCCTTCTTCCTTTAAAATTAATTATAAATTAATTTTAATACTTATAATTCCTTATATTTTAATTAATTAATACTCTATAATAGCTAGGCTATTAAATTAATAAGAATAAATTCTATAAGGAATTACTTTTATTAAGCCCTATAAAATAATAGAGATTTAATTACTTAAAGCTATAATAATACACTTAAATATAATAATAAGGAGCTAAATAAAGCGCTTTTTAGCCTAAATATAGGGGGCAAGAGTAAGCTTAAAAAAGGCACTCTAATTATAATATTTAATATATAGCTAATAAATTATATAGAAATTATTAATCTTATAGCCTTTAAATATAAAATCCTAATCTATATATATAAATGCAAATTAATAATAACTTAATAATTAAAAAGGGAATTAAATAAATTAAATGCCTTATTAAAAAAGTTAATTAAAAGGGGCAAATTATACTTATAAGAGGCCTTATTTCTAGAAAATATAATACTTTTGGACCTATTTAATATAGACCCTTATAAGAAGTGGCTATTATAATTAGTTAGGCACCTTATAATTATACTAATTTAGCCTAATAATAATAATAATAATAATAAATAAGGGAGGAGAATTTTATTATAATTAAGGTCTAATTATATAGAAAAAGGTTAAAAAGGTTAATAGAATTAGTAAGAAATAAAGACTATATTTTTAATAAGTTATTAAATAGATAAATAATATTTATATCCACTTATAATATAATATATAGTAATAATAATATAAATAGTAATTTAAATAATAGATAATAGTTTACATTAATTCTTAATAGGAAACCTAAAAGAAAGGGATTATTACGGGCTAGGACATGCAGAATAGCCTGGGCATATATAACCCTATATCTATAAATTTCCTCCTCTAATTATAATAAGTTTACCTAATTTACTATATAAATTTAGTAAATTATAATAAATTTATTTAAGTTTATAAATAAATTATTATAAACCTCTTAAGGAATTAACCTATATAAATATATTTATTTAATACTTAAATAAAACTTAAATATTTTAATTCTTAATATAATTACTTTATTTTAATTACTTTTAGCACTTTAAGTAATAAATTATTAAATAATATAATATTTAATTACCTTTTTATATTATTTAATATAATGCCCTAGCCTCTTTATTAATAAATAATATAAATAATATAGCAGTAGAAAATAACGATTAGTGGAAATGAATGATTATAGGGCCTAGAGGATTTTTATTAGCTAATAGATTTTTAGCTAGTTTATGCGCCTGGCTGCAATTAGCTAGCTTTAGTATAAAGGGGAAGGATTTCCCTATTAAGAGGAGGACTTTTTTATTATATATTTTTCCCCCTAAAGAATTAAAATTTATTTATTTTATTTAAAGTATTATTATTATTTTTTATTAATTAATTATTTAATTTTATTTTATTTTTATTAATTATAAGCCTAAATTATATTTATTTTAATATTTTCCTATAAAAATCCCTCTTTTCTTTTAGTCTTATTCCCTTCCTTTTTTATTTATTTTATATATTATTTTATAAATTATAATATTATATAATTATATTATTTTCCTTATTAAATTTAAAAATTATATTAAGAAAATAAATTACCTTTATAATTAAAGATAATTAATTAAAAAGGTAATAATATTTTTAAATTATTATTAAAAAATCTAAATATAAAGAAAAAATAAAAATAAAAATAATAAAAATAATTATAAAGATTATTTTATAAATAATCTTAAAGGCTTTAAAAAACTTTTATTTTTATTTAATAATCTCTAATTAATATAATATTAATTATTAAATTTAATTAATTAAATAATTGATAAAAATAAATAAAATTTAGCTTTAATTTATTAAAGATTATTTAATTTAATATTATTTTAAATTTATTTATAATAATATTATTAATAATAAAGGATTTAATTCTATTTATAAATTATAATAAGTAGTAATTATTATTAAAGGACTAAAGGTCTAAATTAATACTTATTGCACTAAAAACCCCCTTAATAATTAATTAATTAATTACTATCCTTATAGACTATCTAGGAGTACTAATACTAGCCA
>WMHX01000348.1:0-14885 GCA_013420875.1 Thelonectria rubi
TATATAAAAGAAAGTTTAATATATAGCTCTTTATATAAATTCTTAAATTAATCTAATATAAATATAGCTATAAATATAATAGATCTATTCTATAAATCTTTATAAGTATTAGGGGTAAATTTAAAGTTTATATAATTAAATATGATTTTTATGCTTTTATTAGTTATAATATTATAAACTAGCTATATAGTAAATAGCTTTTTAATTTAATTATTCTAAAAATAATTAATATAATAGTAAAAATAAGTTTTAATAATCTAGTTTATTTACTCTATTTATTTATTAATTTAAAGTCTTTATATAATACTTAATTTATAATTTAATTTAATCTTTATTATAAAGTATTATTAAAATTTTAAGAAAAAAAGTAGTTTTTTATTTAAAATAATTTTAAATAATAATTTATATATATTAATAATATTTTATAAAAAGATATAAGAAAATTCTTTTATATTAATTATTTCTTAATATAAAATAAAATAGGAAAATTTAATAAATCTATTAATAATAATTAAAATGCTATTATAAGCTATATTTATAATAAGGTCTAATAATAGGAGTAATTTTATAATAAAATTTATAATAATTAAGTTTTATAATTATTTTAAGATTAATTAGGGTTAAAGGTATTTATATAGTTTATAGTATTATATTTTAGTTTTTTTATAAATAAGGCATTACTTAAGAATCCTCTTAATTATTTATTTAATTTTAGGAAAGGTAAATATTATTTTAATTTATTTAAGGGTTTTATTAATTCCTTAATATTTATAAAATAGGTATTTATAAATCTTATATATAAATTATTTATATAGCTTTTTTAATATATATTATTTATTAATATTTTTAAATTTAGATTACTTTTAATTATATTTTAGGATTTATTATAATAATAGATTTTTCTATTTTATATAATAATTATATTTTCTATCCTAATTTAATTATATTAGGAATAAATATTTTATAATTTAATCTATTTTATAAATCTAAATAGCTATAATAGTTTATTTATTCTTATTTAATTATAAGTATATAAATAATTACTTTTAGGTAATTATAATATATTTTTATTTAAAATACCTTTTAGGAGTTAAATATAAAAGTTATTTTTTAATTTTTATTTTTTTAATATTAAAATTAATTCTTTAATTAATAATTTTAATTTATTTATTTTTAAAGCCTTTTTTATATTTAATAATATAATTAAATTTAAAAAGGTATTTAATATATTTAAATTATTATTTATTTAGTTCTTAAATTATAATAAAGTATAAAATATTCTTATAATCTATATAGATTATAATCTAATAGTAACTTTCTAAAAGGTAATATTAAAATTCTTTAAAAGTATTAATAATAGCTAGAAACTCTTTATTATAGATTAAATAATTAAGCTCTATTTTATATATCTTATAGGAGTAAAATATAATAAAATATAAAAATCCTTTATTATTATACTATCCGATTTAGGCACTAAAAGTAAAGTCTAAAGTATTTATTTTAAATTTAATAGATTATTTAGGGTTAAATATCTTAAATATTAGTTTATTAAGGATAAAGTCCTTAATATATTTAAAGGCTTTTTAGATATTAAATAGCTAAAGAAACTTATAGTCCTTATATATAAATTCTAAAAGTAATATAATAATCTTATTAAAATTCTTAAGAAATTATTAATAGTAATTAATAAATTTAAAAAATGCTTATACTTTTTTAATAATAATTAGTATTAATTAATCTTTAATTACTTAAATTTTCTTTAGGTCTATTTTAATCTTATTATAAGAGATAATATATTCTAAAAATTCTACTTTTAAGGTATAAAAATAACTCTTTTTAGGTTTAATTAATAGGTTTATATCTTAAAGGGCTTATAATATTATATAGATATATTCTATATATTTTTATTTTATTTTAGAGAAAATAAAAATATTATTTAAATAATATATTATAAATATATTAAGGTGCTTATATAGTATATTATTAATTATCTATTAAAATATAGCTAATATATTAATAAATCTAAAAGGCATAATAAAGTATTTAAAAAGTCTATATTTTATTTTAAAAGTAGTTATTTATTTATATCTTTTTTTAATATAAATAAGATTATAAGCTCTCTTTAAATTAAATATAATAAAGTATTTTATTTTATAGAATTAGTCTTTTAATTTACTAATTAAAAATAATAATATTTAATTTTTAATTATTATATTATTAAATATATAATAATTTATAATAAATTAGAGCTTATTATTCTTTTTAGGAATAAATATAATTAAATAGCTTATAAATAATTTTAATATTTTAATATATCCTTTTCTTAATATATCTTTAAGGTAGATCTTAAGTTTATATAATTATATTTTATTAAGATTATAAATCTTATAGAATTTAATTAAGGTTCTATCTTTAAGCTATATTTTATAGTCTTAATTTATATATAATAATAGACCTATTTTTATTTTTTTAGTAAATAATCTCTTATAGATTTAATATTATATTAATATATTTTATAATTTATTATTATTATAGGATGCTTTCTATTTAAGGTTATTATTTAAATATATAAATTATTATTTAAGAAGTGCGATTATTTATTACTTTTATTATATTTAGCCCTTTTTATATTAATATTTAATTCCTTTTAGAGGTATTAATTCTTTTATAGGCTAAAGAGTATTTTTATATTAGCTTTATTTATTTTCTTTATCCTTTTTAATAAAAGATTAAGATCTTATATTATATAGTGAATTATAATTAGTATTATTAATTATATTACTTTAAAAGGTTTGCATTTAATTAATATACTAATTAATAAAAAGGTTATAATAATATAGCTATAAATAATTTAGGATTAGGTTATATATATAGAGGGGTATAATATTAAAATATATACCTTAATTTTATCCTTTAATAAATACCTTAAGGTAATTAATCTTATAGGTAATTAATTTATTTTTATATTAAAGTTAGTTTCTTTTAATATTATAAATTAAATATAATTTATTCTTATTCTTTTATAATAGCTAAAAATAATTTATAATTTAAGGGTTAATAATATTTATTTTAGCTTTATTATTTATTTAAATAGTAAATTATTTGCCCTTAATTTATATTTATAGTATTATTTATTATTTTAATATATTTAGGCTTTATATTATATTTAGAGCTTTTTATAAAGGTTTTATAATTTCCTCTAGCTCTTATTAGTCTTATAGCTCTTTTATAGGCAGTATTTATTATTTTTTATTAATTTACTAGCTTATTATAGCTATTCTGCAATCTTTATAGCTTTTACTATTTATAGGGGGCAGATTATTTATAATTATATAGATTATTAGGTATTTCTTTAGTATTAATTAATAATCTTTTCTTATTTATATTGCTTGCATTTTAGGAATCTATAATTAAATATATTATTTATACTATTTATATATTTTTAAGGGAATAGTTTATTATATTATATAAGAATATTAATCTTTAGATATTATAATTTTTAAATATTTTATTAGGTTATTAAATTATTAATATAATATTATTATTTTAAAATATAACTTCTTAAATATTCTAAATAGTAATTATTTATAGTTTTATTAATAAGGTATATTATGTAATTATAATTAAAATATAAGATTTATAAAATAGTATAATAGTCTAGGTATATTATTAAAAGGATAGGTATATTATTAGGGTGCAGTATAGGCGCTTCCTTGCAATATACTTCTTCTTATATAATTCTATATATATAAAAGTCTTTTATATTAAGGTCCTATTTTTTCTATATTGCTTAATAGATTAGATTTTAAGAGGTATTATTATTATATAAATTAAAATCTAAAAATGCTTTATTATTTATTATATTATCTTCTTAAATATTTTTAGGCTCTTCCAGAAAGATATATTAATATTAAACTATTAATTTTAATTCTTTAGCTTATTTATAATCTCTAATTATTAAAAATAGTGCTCTATTATTAGCTCTAAATGCTATTTATTATCTTTTAATTAAATTAATTAGTTCTTTATTTATAGGACTAAAGTTTACTATTTCTTATATAATAATACATTCTTATTAGTAAGTATTTATAGTATTATTCTACTATTATCTAATTTCTTATTAAATATTATTAAGCGCTTTATTACTTAAAATAGAATTAAACTCCTATTTATTATTAAATTATATAATTATAGTAAGTATTTTATTGCTTAGTTTTAGGGTTATAGGGAGTCCTTTAGAGATAGATCTCTAAATAAGGTATTTAATAGTATCCTTTTAGATAGCTTATTAAGTATAAATCTATTAATATATAAAATAGTTATTTAATTAAGCTTTATTATAATCTTTATAAAGTATTTAGCTATTAAATTAGATTAATTCTTTAGGGGTTCCTATTTTATTATATTCTTATTATATTATTATAATTATATACCTATTATTGCCTTAAGGCTTATTAAAATAATAGTTATTATTCTTATTATTTTTATATATAAAATAGGCATTATTATAATAAATTATTTTATAAAATAATTTATATTTAATTTTATTTTTTGCAATTAATTTAATTATTAATTAAGGTCCTTTCTATTTATATATAATAGCCCTAAGGGTTTATTTAGTAAATATAAATTTAAACTTTCTATTAGTTTTATTAGGGTCTTAATATTTATATTTAATATATCCCTTTTTATTGCAATTTTAATAAATAACCTATAAGAAATCTTATTAAATTGCTCTAATTTCTATTAGACCTATATATATTTCTATAGAAATATTATTATTATATTATTCTTAATTCCTTCCTTTATCTCCTTAATATTAATTTAAATAATAGGGGTTATAAAGGGTTTTATATTTAATTTAGCATTTTTAGGATTTTTTCTTTTTATATTTATATTATTACTTATTAATCTTAATAGCTATAATAATATATTTAGTAAGGGTATTAAATTATTTAGCTTTAAAGATATTATTCTTAATTTCTTCTTTTAGTCCTTTATAAAAGATCTTAATAAATATATTATTATTCTATTTAAATTTAATTGCAATTTAATAAAAAGTAATAATATAAATAGTAATAAATCTAATTTATTTAATCTTATAAATATTAATAGCTATATATTATTTTTTATTAATTATTCTAAATATATCCTTAAATATAATTTTAAAATTATTTTATTTTAAAAAGATATTAATAATTTTCTAATTTTATATAATTTTATTATTATATTTAAAATAGTCCCTTATAATAAGCTTAAATTATATAGCTATAATGCCTTTTATATAATTATAGGTATATATAATTTTTCTTTTAGCTAAAATAAGCTTATATAAGAATTATTAAAAATATATTTTAAGGTATATAATAAAAGGTATTATATCTTTAGAATTTCTATTCAATAATTCTAATTAAAAGGGCTTAATTACTTTATTAGGATTATATTTTATTTTATAAGCTTAAATAGGGTTTTAGGCCTGCAATTAAGTATATAGCTTTTAGACTATTATTTATAATTATTAGATTTTAATAGCAATCTTTATATTAATTAAGGGAATATTATATATAAGAGGTATATTATTTAATATAAAGCTTAGGATATTAATAAATTAGGTTCTAAATATACTTATAATAATATAATATTACTTAAGGTTAATATAATAATTTTTTAAATAAAAGCTTTTAATATATAATAATCTTATTTAATTCTTAATATAGAAACTTAAAAAGAGATCATTTTGGGTTTTATTAATAAAGAGATTAAGGCATTAAAGGTAATTAAATAATAAGAGAGTAAATAAATATTATATTACTTAATAATTAATTATTAAAAATATTAAAAATAAATAAGAATAAATAATAATAAATCTTTTAGGTAATTAGTATAAAGTAATTATATTAAAAGCTTAGGTAGCTTAAGGGCTTTCTCCTATTTAATAATAATAAATATATATATATAGTTCCTTAGATTATAATTAAGAGAGTGATCCCTTCCTTGGATTATGATTAAGAGAGTGATCCTTAATAATTAGTATGGTTTTTATAGGGTGTGTTTATATAATATATTGGTTCGTTACGGGCCGTGACAAATAGTGCCTTTTAGTATAAATTTACAATATATTTATACTATTATAATTTAGGATCCCATTCTATAATAATAAGCTCTAATTTTCTAGTTATTTAGATTACTATCTAGACTATAACTAACAATTTGGCCTTTCTATAGACTATAATATTAATTATATCCTTTAGAAACTTCTTATAAGGCTTCCAAAAGACCTAGCTATAAGGATTATTACTCTAGTTTTAAGCAGTATACTTATCGGAGAATATTATCTAAGATGCAGGTTAGCTTAATCTATACCTCTAACTTTACTTATATATACCTTTATTAATATATCTTCCTTGCCTCTCTAACCTTATACCTAAATAAGCCTAATTCTTACTATTTTTAAATTAATAGGAATTCTTTATATTAACCTCTATTTATCTTTATATTTATATTATATAATTTATTAGATAGTTTACTTTAAAATATAACTATTTATTAATTTAATTAAAGCGCTATATATAATCTTTTAATTCCTTTTTAATAAAAAAATAATATATTTAATTTAAGATTCTATAAGCTTAAGCTTTAGGCCTTTTTAGATAGTCTTTTTGAAGGTTCTATAGGTTTTTTAATATTAATAGATACAATAATTAATAAATAATAATATCTAGAATTTATCCGCAATAAAGCAGTAGGTCTAACCGCAATATTTCTTATTGCATATTAATGCCTAAATTATAAAATTAAATTCATAATTAAATTAATAATTTGCACTTAGAATAGTACTAAAAGATTATTTAGGAGTTTCTATTTTATAGAGTTATAGAGGTTAGAAGGTTAAAGGTCGCGTTATAGGTTAATGCGACTCGCGACTTAGTGGGGTTCGTGTTCTCAGACCCGTGTCGTCTTATTTTAGATCGTGGTGAGACGCCTGCCTTTGCCAAGGGTCTCCTCGATCCAGTCGCCCACGGCGACTCCCTGGTCATTGGTGAAGAGCGTGTCGACAAGTACGGCCTCAGACTGGCCCGATATCAAAGTCAGGACCGTAGGTTGCCAGAGACCGACTAAGCCATCGGGCAAGAACTCGCTGGTGGGTATCGCGGGAGCGTTATAAAGATCCGCTCTGAGCTTGTATGAGACTCTGGCCATGGCTTCGGTTGATGAAAGAAGGATTGGAAGATTGGATCGGGTGAAGAGGATGGGGAGTGAGGTTGCGTTGAAGCACAATCATCAACAGGGGGAACTGAGCGTATAAATAAGTCTCGACCAGTCTAAGAAGCCATCTATAATGCCGAACCTCCTATCACCGGAAAGATTTGAGTATGTTATTAGGGTGTAGGCCAATAACCGGTAGAAGGGAAAAGGCTATGCCCGCAAAGACGGAACTGCCGTCGGAGCGGGAGAGCCGCAAAATTGACCCAGAAGCCGTCAGCTGCGATCTCAATCCTAAGTGCCGGAGCATCCGTGGCGCGGTTGGATGTTCCAGTGAACGGGATCCGTTCTCGGGATAGGAAATTGGGCCCTTTTAGATTTCATTCTCCTTAACGACGGTTAAGCTACCCAGCGTTCAAGAACTTCTTCTGGTGCAGTGACCGATATCGGCCCCGATTGTACAGGGAATTCGTTTGCATGAAGCTTTAGAGAAGGTCGACCGACTTGAAGTATCGACGTCACTTCCATCCTCAGACGAAAGGACGATATGAAAGAATTCGAAAGTCAGAGCCCTGCCCATTGAAGTGCAAGCAGCAACCCTCACCTGTCACGGATCGTCCGACAGATAGAATCTAGGATGTATCGATCAATGACTGGGGTTCTATTGAATCCCTGGATCAAACCCCTATCATGTCATTGCATGAAATTACACTCCTTGAGTCGGTACGATCTCGCCAATTATCGGACTTACAATTTACAAAGCATTATTTGCGCTTCTTCTCTTTCTTCACAGCTATTTGCACGCACAGTCTCGACTCTTGATGAGTCCGGAGGGGAGTGACTATTCTGTTTTTGCAACTCAGAGTTCCGCAGATTCTTCTCTGATTTCGTCATTGCTGCCAAGCGGCCAAGGTGAAAATTAAGGGTTTGGATAGTTCGGGGCGTCATGACATGTGTCACGTGGAGGTGGCGGGACGGAATAGCCACAGGTTTGTGACGGAAAATCCGCCATGACACGGGAAATCCGTGTCTTAGTAATGCATTGCATCTCGTTGATTGGACGAGCTAGCTGACTAAGATCGTGACTTGGTTGAAAGGCTGAGAATCCGCCGTCGGACTTATCCGTGTTAAATCGAACTGGTTCTACCTCCTTTCTCTACCAGAGATAGAACCATTCGAGAGACCATGGAGACCACGGAGGCAAACACGGAGAAGAGGGCTGCATCCTTGGCCACGCAACAAGGTCAAAGACCGCCAAAGACCCGAACACGAATCAGCACCGCAAGCACACGGTGTCAGAAACGGAAAATCCGTGTAAGCTTTTCCCGTCAGTTGCTCCCCGCGCTGGCTTGAGCAGAGACACGACAATAGCCTGCCCCGGTTCGTGCATGCTGACGGAGCTGCAGTGCGATGCCTTGTCGCCTGCTTGTGGCGCCTGTCAGCGAGCAGGCGTGCCATGCGTTGGCGGAGGAGCCTCGCGTGAGTTTCCGCGGAGGTAAAGTATTATCACTGTGCACCTGCAAGACCGAGCGTTGATCATATCCTGAAGTTATGTTCTCGAACTAGAGGCTCGGATCAAATGGCTGGAATCCATTATCCAGGAGCACGCCCCTAGTATTGAGTTGAGCACCGGACCAGGTCGTTTGCCTAGCACCGACCGTAGCATTCCATCCGGAGATTGGAACCCACCGCAGCCTATACCGCAGAGCTACGAAGACAGAGATGCGGAGTCTCCTGGCAAGATAACGGATCAAATTGGGCTCATCTCCATCGCCACCGGCACAGATCTTCGGTACTTGGGCCCCTCGAGTGGGCTGTTCTTCACCAAAAGAGCTGCCCTCGGAGCAGAGGCATACACGATGGCTGTCCCAGGCCTATTTCAGCGTTATTTATCTCCAGTTTCCGTTTTTACACGAACCTTCTCATTAGTAGATTATTGACAAGATCTACAACGACGTTGAGGTGGGTGCGGTGCACGAATTCCAGGTGTTGATGGTTCTCGCGATAGGCGCATCCATACTATCGCGGCGCATAAGGGTCATGTTATTAGCTGAGGGTTACTACGCCTCTGCTATGAAGCTTGTGGACGGTGTAGTGAAGACTTCGTCACTCGGGGGGGCGCAATGCATCCTACTTCTTCAGATGTATACGCTCAACAACCCAACTTCTGGGTTGAGCCTTTGGACTCTCTATTATCATGGACTGGCATTGGCTATAGAGCTAGGGCTACACCGCAATGTCCCAGCGTGCGATTTCACTCTTCTGGAAAGGGAGGTCCGCCGCCGAATCTTTCGTGCACCTATACACTTGATCGGCTCTTGACCACCCTGATGGGACGGCCCCTGGGTCTGATGGATGAGCAATGCGAGCTTAATGTAAGCAGTATGCGTTCCCCGTGACTTCGTCCCAGAGCTGACTTGTCTAGTACCCGTTAGACGTTAATGATGAGAATCTCAAGATGGAGCAGCCGAAACCTCGGCAAAGCGAAGGATCGATCACCAATATGACCAGCGCCATCCATCTCTTCAAGCTTTCCAGATTTAACAGCGAAATCAAGTGTATCCTATACTGCCTCGACCGACAATATCCCCCTTACACACAACCGGCTGTCACCGATGCTGAGAGCTGGAGAGTCGATATTCTGAACTGACTGCGGCAATGGAGAGAAGACATGCCGAGACACGCGGAAGCGAGCACATGGCACTACATGAATCTCTTGTGCGAAATCAAATATCACGAACTGGTCATGCTGATCCTTCGACCAAACCCTCGCTTCCAAACCCCTGACAAGGCGGCTCTTCGCGAGTGCTTTTCCAGCGCCATGGCCTGCAGTCAGCTCTACCACCGACTGTATATCACCAACTCGCTCCATCACGGGTGGGTTAGCGTGCATTCGCTCTTTTTGTGCGTAATAGTCATGTTCTACTGCGTCTGGACACCCTCGGGGATTGCCGACGAAGCAGACTTCGACTCCCTGATGCGAGCCTTGAAGGTTTCGTCAGATGTCCTCAGCGCCATGGGGGAGTACTGGCCAGAAGCAAAGCGAAGTCGCGATATCCTGGACCGTGTTTCAACGGCAACAATACGGCGGTTTACCCAGCATTCGAATTCAATGCGGAACAACCCTACGTCTCTGGATGCACATGCCTCCATGAATGTCCCGTGGCTTCTCGGCTCCGACCATGCTGCAGATTGGGGCTTCACAGACTTGCCTTCAAATAGTGTGCCGTCTCTTCGGTTTGAGGATGCGAGCGCGGTCGATGTTCCCTTTGGTCTTGGCTACGGAGCCCACGAAGACTCCTTCACGTCTGTGGACATACTGTCTCAGTTGTTGGGCTCCGGCACAGATGCGATAATGGGTGACTCTTATAGCTTTGAACATGCTGGGGACAGAGAGGCTCAGGGGTCGTCTGGCGAGGGCCTGTAAGATTTTGAATCAGCTTATTAGTTCGGATTCCGGAGTTTTGAGCCAGTGCAGTCAATCTAGCATTATATCACCCCGTTATCTAGAGGATCCATGTCTCCTCATGCATCGATATTGTGCATAATTGTTCCTATATATGTCAAAATGATTACTGAAAGCCAAGGGAACTTGCGAACAAGCATAATCTTTACCTTGTTTCTAAGTATCGACCCGCTACAATCCCAAAGCACGCAGCACATCATATAAGGGCGACATCCACACCTTTGTGACCCTTCCAGTTCCCAGAGCCATAGCCGCAGCTGACCACACACCACCTGGGATGGTGAGATGCATGGCTGCAACGGTCGCGTTGAGGTTCTTGCGTGTTGGACTGAACCAGTTTGGCAGGGCCTGGGGCCGAGGCGGCCCGAGTCGGTCCAATTCCTGACCCCAAGATGACTACGTCGCCGACATTCGCCGACATAGACGGCACAGCTCCGACGGCATAGCCCGACGGCACGGCTTCGTACTTCGGCTTATCTCCCCGCTGTCAACCTCGCCGCCGATAAAGCCTCTAAGTTGCCGCTACGTTTGATTCTTAAAGATCACACATATCGCGATCGGCTTTTGAAAATGCCATTGTACGAGATCGAGCATTGCACCCCCCTGAGCAAAGGGCAACGCGACAAAATTGCCAAAGCCATCACCCACATTCACACGAGAAAGTTCTCGACGCCGAGCCTTTTTGTCAACGTTAGGTTTACCGACGTCAGCGAGCATTGCATGTACATTGCCGGAGAGCAGGTCTGCCTACTCCCCCCTGCGACGCCTCCTGCATGAGCTCACATCCAGCAGCGTACCGTCAACCTTATCCTTGGTCTGGTCCGGGCTGGAGGCCCTCGCACCGCGGAAAGCTTCGGCGAGCTGGCACAGCAGATTGAAGCGGCCTGGGATGTCGTCGTAAATGGTGGCAAGAAAGGTCACGGCGACACAGAGATGAAAGCAGTCTCAATCCAAGGGTCCATCACTGCTGGAATTGAAAGTGGCTTCCTTCTTCCTCCGGTGAGCTCGAAGTCTGTTAAACGTGAACGAGAGAGGACTCAAATTTACTAAACCCTCGCAGGCCGGAGGCGATGCGGCTTAGTTGAACGAGAATCGCTCCAGGTTTGAGCAGCTCGCCAAGGAAGGTGATGTCGACTTTGTTCAGCGTTTGCATGAGATGCAGCATAGGGAGGACTTGGTAAATGCACTCAGTGAGCAGTAGATAATCGCCTTATCAGCGAACAGCAAACGCGTATGGGTCTAGTACTACACAGAACGGAATGAATGACCCCGTGGTAGTTCTAATTCATACTATCTAGAGCTGGACCTGCTCGGAGTGAAGGCCGAGACGGACGAATTGGGGCGTGTCCCCCGCATCTTCCTTCACATTGGCCGTGTATTATTTAAATGTATTCCACTTTCCGTGAACGAGGGCAGAGCGATCCTGGACACGATGTTGCCAGTAGGCTTCAGCAATCTATAGCTATCCAGAAGAGACAATAGTTTCAATGCGAAACCTGACGATAAGGACGAAGTGAGTACACGGCTTCTGGACTGATCTTATTGAATTGGGTCATGTACGTAGCCTTATGCATAGAAGGTCATGTGATTAATAGGCCTATAGCCTGGTTATATAGTAGGTAGTAAATAGTTATAAAGCTATAGTAAGGGAGGAAAAAAGGGGGCTTTTAAGGTAAGAATAGATTTAAGGTATAAATATATATATTATAATATAAAAAATAAATTAAAATTATGTTAAAAAATATATTAAATTATTTAATAATTAATAATTAGAAATATATAATATATATATTAATTAAATATTATATTAAAAATAAATTATTTAATATTTATTAATTAATTATAATAATAATTATATTTTTAATTATTAAATTTAATATTAATAAAAATTAAATTTTTTTATTTTTAATTTAATAAATAAAAAATTAAAATTAAAATCTTTAAATATATTTTAATTTTTAAATTAAAAATAATATTATTTTAATATAATTAATTAAATTTCTTTTAATATTATAGCTTTTTAAAAGTAAAGTTTTTATTAATTAAATATTATAAAAGCCCTTTATATAAAATAATAAAAGTTCTCTTGTAAATAACTCCTTTAATATTTATTTAATAAAATAATAAACCTAACTATTAAAACTATAAAAATCTAAGGATTATAATAATATATTTTATAATTTTTATATCTTATTAGTTAAAGGATATTAAGAGAATATTATATACTTACCTAATTAAGTAACCTATTACTGGAATAGGCAAGTAGGTCTAATAATTAGATATTATATTAGAAATACTATACTGCATTATTCTCTTATTAGGGCCCTACCTTCTTATTATAGCTATTATTACTTAATTAGGCAATTAATACCTTCTATTTCTAGATATATTAAAAATTTTATATTAAATATATTTTAAGGTATTATATATTCTAAATATAGATTATATATTCCTTATTAATCTATAATAGGAATTCCTTATATTATTATAATTATTATTAATATACTTTTTATTTAATATATATATTATTATATATAGATTAATAGTAATTAAGAAATTATTTATAAATAATAAGGGTTTTTTCCTCTTTATTTATAATTATTTATTATTAATTTAATATATCTTCTCTTAATTAATAAAAATAATCTTTATATTATTATAATTACCTCTATTTGCAGATTCTTAATATTTAATTAGAATCTTTTTATCTTTTTATTTTATCTTTTAAATTTCCTTTAAAGCTTCTTTCTATTACTTTTTACTATTTTTTATACCTTTTTAGATTATAAGCCTAGATTTCGCATTTAGGAGCTTCTAAGGAGCATTTTTATATTACTTTTACTAATTTTTATTAGCCCCTTCCCCTAAAAATTTAATTTTTCTAATTTTCCTCTATTTTTATTATATTTCTCTCCACTCCTTTAATTTCTATTCGATTTCTTTACTATTAAATTATAATTAATCTAAACTGCTTAAAATACCTTCCTTACCTATTTAATAAAACCTATTAAATAATATACCTTATAATTTAATCTATTAATTCTATTATTAATAATTCCCTTTTATACTTTAAATTACTTAAATTTAGCCTTAAATATTATAATTTTTTTAAATCTTAATTATTTTAATTAATTTCTATATTATTAGAAAATTATAATTTTTAGCTATTTAATTTATATATTAAACTTTTAGTATATTTCTTTATACTTTTTATATTAAAGAGTTTATATTTAAATTTCTTAATTAAAATATTAAATTTTTAATTTTAAAGGGAATAATTAATTAATTTATATAAAATAGATTTTAATAATAAAATTTAAATTATTAAGCTTAAAGGTAATAAAAATTATATTATTTAGGCTATTAAAATTAAGGCTTTTTTAATTAAGGAAAAACTTTTAAATGCTTTATATACTAAAAAATATATTAAGACCTAAAAGGCCTTAATTAATATAAATCTCCTATTAGAGGATAGACCCCTATTATAAATTAAGTATATAAAAGATATTAAATTTATTTAGAATATTTTAAAATACCTTTATAATTCTTTTAGTTTTATTAGTAAATTTCTTTTTATAAAGGAATTTTTTAATATTTATTTAAATAATTAGTTTATAAAAGAATATCTTAATAAAATTAAGGAACTTTCTAATAAATTAGCTTTTAGGAATATTTAAATCCCTAAAAAAGTTATTATAATTTAGGTTTTATATAATCTAAATAAAAGCTTTTCTAGCTATATAATTAATATTTCTTAAGCTTTAAGAAATAATCTAAATGCTTATATTTTAGAATCCCTATTCTCTTCCTTATTAAATAAATCCAGAAGAATCTAGAACTAATTAGAAAGAATAAACCTTATAAAAGGCAAGAAACCCTAAAAAACTAGAAAAATGGGTATTAAATGCACTAATTATAAAAAATAGGGTTATATTTCTAAAGACTATTATTAGTTGCATTTTTATAAGGCTTCTAAAAGCTTTATAAAAAACTATAAAGCTTTAAAGGAGGAAAATAAGATCTCTAAGCAGAGGTCTAAGCCTAATAAGGCTATAGTCTAAAAAAAGACAAAATAGGAGAAGCTATTATTAGCTAATAAATCCCTGCTTAATAATCTAATTAGCTTTTAGGACTTTAAGATAGAAGAAAAAGATTTTTCTTTCTCTTTAAATAGCTCTAAGACCTTAAAAGTCTTAGATCTTATAGATCTAAATAT